>VZUI01092011.1:0-40706 GCA_013401135.1 Cettia cetti | reverse complement strand
TTTTTGGATTCCTTTCTGTGAAAGGACAATTGATGGACACTTTCTAAGACCAGTGGAGTTGAAGAGGTTGAACCTCAGTCTTCCAATCTGGTCTCCTTTTTAGAAATCTATATAAGTTGTAGAAAAAATTAAACTTCTTCTTTTCCCGCTTTGACTCCGTGGTGATCACTACGTCTCCCTCAGGACAGCATTGTGCAACAAAAAAGTAGCAAGCTGTAATTTTTCACTGAACCGTATCCAAAGCATTGCTTTTATCGCTGTTACTGTGACAATTTCAAATTTACAGTGCACAGCTGAATGCATAACAGCACTAGCTTCACAGCATTGTACTCACAGCTGGGTAGTCTGCTCATCTCCAGAATATGTGCGTGTGTTGTGTTGTGTTTAGCTCAGATGGAAGGAATGCATCCCTATTTCCATCTGATCGGTTCTAGTAGCCAGTCTGGTTTTTGCTCTGAGTTGCAAGATTCATTTGAAGTGACCAAGTGAAAGAAGACTCACTAAGCAGATTTCTTTAGGCTTTTTATCTGTCTCTCCTTTACATGTGCTTATTGTTCTTAAATTAACCAAAATAAATTTTAAAATCTCATAAAACAAATGAATACAGTCTTTATATATAAAGAGTGTGTATGCATGTTCAACCTCGCTTTTGTCCATGTATCAAGATGACATAAAATGATATTTGCTGTGTGTTATGCACATGATGTATGAGCCATGGACTTTTATATTAACACAGAGGTGCAGGTGTACAGAAATGCCATGTCAAACTGCCTTCTCCATGTGCACATGGATGTACCCCCTCGGACAAGAGGACTGTCATAAGATAACTGACTGAGGCTTTTACAAAGACAAGTAGAGATAGTCAAATACAGAAAACTTTGTTGAATTGTCATAAATAACTGAAATGTAATGAAATCTCTAAATGTTACTGAGATGTAACTAAATGTAACTAAAATCTCTAGACATGAGCAGTAACAAGCCAGTGAAAGTGATTGAAAGGAAATACTGTAGAAATTTGGGTGGGCTGATGAGTTGGGAGCAAGATGCAGGTTTTGCCTTGTGCCTGTCTTTTGTGGATAGTATCAAGCCATGTGTTAACCTATGCCAGGGCTTCTGAAGAGATAGAATTTCAACTGCTGAATGGGATTCTTAACTGGAGGCTGAAGTAAAGGCTGCTTCTCCTCAGGTTTTACACCAGCGACTCAAAGCTGCATGTAAGATTAAAGTCTTGTGGTTTATGGGACTTTGCTCTATAATTCATTCTCTATCTGAAACACTAATTAAAGGAAATTGTCTCTGAATTTGCAGCCACATGGTCCTGCTTTAAACTGGATAGTTTGAAACAGAAAACATATTTGTACGTTCAAAATTCCTCAAGTTTTATGGAGGTTTTTTGCATTTTACATACACATGTATATGAATTATGTAGATAGAATTATCTTCCAAATCAGAATGTATTGTTCAAATACTCCCTATGTTTATAAAGTGAAATAAAAATTTCTCAAGGTAGCTTTCTCAGATGTTTTTGTTTGAAGAACTTAATTGTGTTATTGTATTGTCTAGAATGAATGTGCAGAGCTTGACTGCAGTTGCCAAATTCAAAGTGCTAAACCATAGTAAGATGAGAAAATAACTCTTGGATATTCTGCAGAAATGCTGTGTGATTCCTTTGCAAGTTTTATTTAATTTAGTTCTTTTCATTAAGCTGCCTGGCTGCTTGGTGAAGCTCTCAGTGTGAATCCTGCTATGTCTCCTCCTCCCTCTCCACACACAGCTAATGCTGCCCTGTAAGACAAGGGATACACAGTAGGCATATTGTAAAACACCTTGTTGAGCTCATATCCTATACTGGATCTTTTCTCCTAGTTTTATTTTTCCTGTTTTTGGGTAGTAGTGTTGCTAGTTGAGGTTTGAAGTGGCACAATAGAAACTTGAATGCTTTTGAAAAATAGTAGACTTAATTCTTTTGGGTTTTGTTTCTAAGTATCACCACTGCTTGCCGTGGAAATAATACTTTCTGCTTTTACTTGAAATTGATTTTGAACTACCTGAATGGTTTTAGTGCAACGTACAAATAATTTGAAACTCTTGATGGACTCTGAGGTTGAGTTCAAGTGTGCAGAGGAACACAAAATGCATCATTAAGATTCTCAGTCTTAGATTTCATTAATTCTATGACTGTAAAATTGTCACCTACATTTCCAAATGAAATGCTCTAATAAGGAAGACAGGTTTATGTGGTAAGGCTTTGTAGTTCTTCAGTTCAGACCACGCTTGAAACTTTTTCACTCTTCCTTTAGGCAAATCCCTTAGAAGCAGAATGTTTCAATTTTACACATTTTGTGTCAATTTTCCAGACAGAAAAGTAGCCCCTAGACATTAGACATTTAGCTACGGAAAGGCAGTTTCCTTAGTTTTATTTGATTACTAGAAGTTAGATTCCTGCTGATAGTTCAGGACTGTTAGTGGTTACCTGACTATTTGACAGAAAACATTTCCTCTCCTTTGTTTAACCTTTGACTCATGAATGTAAAAGTTTTATCAGAGCTGTAGTAGAAGCACTAGTGAGGTGGAAGTCTACTTATGGCAACAAGGGTTGTGCGTGACTTTGAATAAAAGTCTGAGCTCCTGCCTTGTAGCTCATTTGGATTAAGAGAAAATGCTAAGTATGTTTTTAATTAACCGTGAAGGATGTTGGTCTCTTGCTTTTGTGACAGACAGGGGCTGTACCTTTAAATAAAGATCCCTGTATTCTCCATCAGGGAATATATATTTATTAATATTGTCTATGTTTATATGCTTCTCATGATTATGGAAGAAATATTTAAGAAAAATTGTGGTATGTTTTTGGATGTTATCCTATGCATGTTTGTTTTTCAAACAGTTATAGATTGTAACTTGAGGAATGCAAGGACAGTGGCTACAATTAAAGAAAAATAAAGAAGAAACCAGTAGTGGTTTCATAGTTTAAGAACTGAAATTAATTTAGGCTTCCAAATACATTAAAATGGAACATTAAAGCCCTGATTTTCCTCTACTTTCTCTACTGTGAAGGGGCTTTATTGATAACCTTTAGATATTTTTGTGAGACCACTAATTTATTATGAAACGTACTATGTATTATGTATTATGAGGAAGCATTTGTATTTAGAAAGCTCCAGAGAGACATTCTGTTCTGAGTACAGAGAAGCAACAGGCCAGGAACCAGCTTCCCTGCCCATGCCAGCATAGTAGTTAGGGGAAGCTGGGTCTTGTGTGGGAAGGAGGTGCCTGGGTCATTTGCAAAGTGATTGGGAAAAGTTGCCACAAATACATTGCAATGAATAATCCCCTGCTTGGTGAAGCTCTGTAATACATTACTATGTAAATGTATTATGACTGCACATAAATAATTTTATGAATACAGATATGGTGGTGAGGTTTTTCTGGTAATGGACTTTATTTTGATTTTATCTGTTGTTAAGGTGCATGTTAGTGTGTACCTTAACCATTAAGGTACACATTAGTGTGTAAGGTATGTATATTAATGTACATATTAGTGTGTCAGCTCTGAGTTAGGAGGAGTAATATGTTACAGGTCTCCTCTGTCAAATTCAGCCACTTCAAATTCAGCCACTTAAAAACTATGTGTTTCAGATAATGCATTTCTATACTGACTTGAAAAAAATAGCTAGCCAACTAATAGATGCTGATGGACATTTGTGTGCTGGATAAATTTTCTGTATATAGATTAGTTCTACTGTGCTAGCAGAAATCAAATAATTTTGCAAGATTTGTTAACAGGACAAGTTAGGAAGAGCCTTTGACCCATATTGCTTCTGGATTTTAGCTGTTGTACAAACAAATGGCAAAGAAGCCAACGAGGCCAAATGCCGAGTACTGTCCTTGTGTCACAACAGCCCCATGCAGCTTTCCAGGCTGGGGCAGAGTGGCTGGAAAGCTGCCTCAAGGAAAAGGACCTGGGAGTGCTGGTTGATAGTGGCTGGAAAAGAGCCAGCAGTGCCCAGGTGGCCAAGAAGGCCAAGGGCATCCTGGCTTGGATCAGGAGCAGTGTGGCCAGCAGGAGCAGGCAGGGATTGTCCCCCTGTACTGGGCACTGCTGCAGCAGCACCTTGAACTCTGTGTTTGGTTTTGGGCTGCTCACTTCAGGAAGGACATTGAGGGTCTGCAGAGTGGCCAGAGAAGCAATGGAGCTGGGCAGGAGTCTGGAGCACAAGTCTGATGAGGAGCAGCTGGGGGTATTTTTCCTGGAGAAAAGGTGGCTCAGGAGAGACATTACAGCTCTATCCAACCACCTGAAAGGAGAGTGTAGCAAGTGGGTGTCGGGCTCTCTCCATGGTAGTAAGTCTTGGGACAAGAGGAAATGGCCTGAAGTTGCAGCACTGGAGGTTTAGATTTGATATTAGGAAAAGTTTCCTCATGGAAAGGGTTGTTGATCACTGGAACAGGCTACCTGGGGAGATGGTGGATTCACCATCCCTGGAGAGATTTAAAAGACAGGTAGACGTGTGTTTGGGACATGGTTTGGTGGTAGATTTGGCAATGCTGAATTGATGGCTGGACTCAGTGATCTTTTCCAACGTACAGGATTCTGTGATTCCATATACAATTCTTTGTCCAATATGATATACTGGATAAAGGTGCAAATCTAGTGTTTATCTGTGAATAAATCTGTTCACTAGAGTAGTCCAAATCAGTTAATAGGATTATTAACAAACTTACTTCCAAAATTAGCCTATGATAAAAGAGGACAAAAGTGTTGCTTGACAGCCTTGAGGATTTAACAAATTGCAAAGAGCTTGTACTTGATCTTTGAGTTGAGGATCTAAAAAAACCAGCTGATGGTGGCTTTATTATGAACAAACGGAACTGTGTTTACTTTTAAATGCAGAGATGCACTGTATATGCATGCATTCAAATGCACTCTTTATAAAAAACAGGTATAATGATTCTTTATTATGCTAAATTAATTACAATCAGCAAATACATAAAAGAAAAATATAAAAGAAACTTTTTTACTTTCTAGTAGATATTTGTAATATTTTGTTGAAGAACATTTTAATTAGAAATATTGACAAAAGCTCTTGCAATTAGACCGTACTATTGAAGAACTGAAGATTATGTAGAAAAGAAGCAGACGACAGGTTCTGGCAGTCTTTGGTTTCATGCCATATAATGTAATGGAGTACTGTTTTGATTTCCTTAATTTTTCAGGTTTAAGAGGCACATTGAAATTATGTTAACCTTGTGTCTGTGGTTATAAGGCTTAAAGCAATTCTTTTACCATTCTTTCAGCTCATAAAGGAAACTGACTTTCATAAACTATGGTCAAGTAGGACGTTTTTCTTAGTGGTTTTGTTACACAAAGACATGGAAGTGTATCATCAACCTGATGTTGCTAAGGAAGAAATTTCTATGCAAGTACTCTGGTCAGCATGCCTTGCTGTATGAAATAAAAATCTCCCTTGGCTTTCTGTTAGGGTTCATTAATTTCAAATAATTAATTTGACCTTTTTAAATGCTTAAAAATTGCGTTTAATTTTTTCTTTTCTCAGTAATAGGGGAGCTGAGATCATGCATCTATATTAACCATCATGCATATCATGATGGTTAATATTTTATTGAAATAGGAGGATTTCATTTTTATTGAATGCTGTTAGTAAGTGTTTGTTATCAAAAATAGATGATGAGATGAGATTTTGGAGTATTCTACAGCAAAGTGTGCTGGGGTCATGTATACTGTTAACACAGAGGTGATAGCAAGAGACTGGAAAGCCTGTAGATAGTCTTACCCATTTGTGTGTGCAGTATTGTAAAAATCCTTTGTGATTTATACCAACCTTGTACCTTGACTTTGACAAAATGCTAGGACAGTGTTCCAGTCCCTGCTATAATTGTCGGTTGTGAAGCTGTTCCACAGCTCTGACATTTGCAGAAGCTCTGAGCACTGCAGTGAACAATTATTTCTGTTTGCATCTCTGTGCTGTGTTTCAGTGATGCGTAAAACCAGGTTAGCATGATCTGAGAAGATAATAGGACAGGAATCCTAGGTGCAAGTGTGCTCAAAGATCAGATGGTTTAGGTGCTGATATGGTGGGTGTTTTACGAGGGCATGGAATGTTCACACCTGTAAGCAGTTAGTGGCCTTACAAAGGTGCACTAAAGTAAATTTTATAATTATATTAAGAATACATTGAAAAACAAATGTAACACCTTAACCACTGTCAGCAATACCAAGCATTAAAAATGTCTGTGAGCATTAGGAGGTTGAGGTTGTTTTGAATAATAGCCAGCACAATGTATGATAAAGTGTGACAAAGACATTAATATGGTGGATTTAAAGGAAATTAATAAATCATTGCCTTTGTATCTTTGGCTTAGCAAGAGTAAATTCATGCTGGATTTTTGGTTTTTTTTTTTTGGGGGGGGGGTGGGGTGGGGGAAAACAACATCTGTGTCTCCTTTTACAGCAAGTTGTAAAACTTTACTTCTTGTCAAGCAACGTTAGTGCCTGCCACTTCTGGGAAAAGGAGTTTTACTGTCATTAGAGCAGATTCACCTGAGCACCTCAGGGGCACAAATTCACGCCCTCGATCAGATCATTTTTAACAGCACTTGGGAAAAGGCTTCTCATCCCACCTCTCACTGCTCTGGGAAATCACATCACAATCCAAAGGGAGCTGGGAGAACAGTTGCTCGTGATCCTCCCCTCCTCGGGGGCAGCTCTTCCAGTCCAGATTAGATTAAACTGAACCAAAAAGCGTCCAGACTGTGCAGCTGATAAGGAGCCAAGAATTAACGAGCTTTCACGATCCTGGGTCCAGGCTGCAATTTCTTCTGCATTCCTGTGGCCGCCCACGTGCGCTGAACAGTGAATGTGCCCTGTTTCAGGGTCTATTCAGAGAGATGAGTGAGTGTTTGTAAACTGAAAATTGCCCTTTGAGCCTCGTGAAGGCGACTGGGATAGCAGAAATGGAGCCTGGCAGGCCTTATGCATGGATAAAGAGCTATGCAGGCTCCTGGAACAAGGGCAGAGAGGAAGCAGCCTCCAGGTGTAGCCACAGTTTTGGAGCCACGTTGCGGCCGAGGGAAGGGGGGCAATCCTGATTTTCTTGGGAGATTCTCCTAAACCAGTGGAGGAAGAGCACCCCACTCCTCTTTAATCCCGTGGAGATGCCATTCCTGTTCCTTGTTTGTACGTCAGCCCTTGCTCCATCACAGGACACCATGATCTCCTTTGGAGCTGCACAGTCAGTCCTCTTCCAACTCCCCAAAAATTGGGAAAAACCCTTTGAGAGTTTTATGCACTCAGTAAATGATACACCAGGTCTGCCTAACCAAAGGGCTGGGATTTTTCGGAATAACGACGGGGATGTTAATGGTGAATTAGTCAGAAGGGCCAGTGGAGCATGACGCCCTGCTTGAAAGGTGTGACTGCCCCTGAATCACCCGAAATTGCTGCTCCCCCGTTGGTGCAGCAGAGCCTGCAGGGGGAGGGATGCTGAGCATTGCTGAGGCTGTGACAGCTCTGATAGTTCTCTCCTGAGGACATGAAAATCCCACTCGAGCAAGAGGTGGTGTGTGGGGATGGAAAACAGGGAGCTCAATTGCTTTTTCAGGACAAAGTGAAAGTCTCAAAAAGAGCGATATGGGCACCTGAAAGCTCATCATGATCTTTGCCAGGTCTCAAAGGGACTTGTTCTCTCTTGTCCATGAGGGTCAGAGCTCCTTTCCAGGGCTGGGAAAATCCACCAGGAGAGGTGCATTTGTTGAAGTGGTGCTCCTGCAGGTGCCAGGGGTGTTGGTTGAGATCTGGAGAGTGAGCAGTGACCCCAAAGAGCAAAAGTTCAGTTCTCTGCTGTTGGGTTTGATGGGGGTCAGGGAGGATTTAATGTACTTTAAAGTGAGTGTGCATTAAAAATTATCCCAGAGTGGTTTGGGTGGGAAGGGACCCCAAAGCTCATCCAGCCCCACCCCTGCCACAGGCAGGGACACCTTCCACTAGAACAGGTTGCTCCAAGGCCTGTCCAGCTTGGCCTGGAACAATTCCACACATGGAGCATCCACAACTTCTCTGGACATAATATAGACACACATATAACAAATGCCAGTTTATGTATGTTTTAATAAGCATACCCTAAAAGCCCATGAGCCCTCAGTGTGGTAATTACAAAATGGACCAGGGCTAAACTACTTCCCATTCCCATTATCCGTGCTCCTCCCACTGATATTAAGTCAGACTTGAGTATTTCCCCGCAGTGTGAAGCAAGTAAAGAAAACAAGAGTCAAGTGGAAGGTGCCATTAAGCTGTAGGCAAACTGGCAAGCTTCCCACCCTGGGAATGATTTACTGGAGTCTTTAATGAAGCCTGAGTGGGTGCATTATGGGCAGAAAAACAGGGATGAAAAGGAGAGTGAGATGAGGGTACTTTTGTAACCTATAAATTCCTGTCAGATTTATGCTTTTCTCAAGTTTTACAATGCTTGGACATAATTCCTGATAACGTTTTTAATATGGTGTTTTCATCCCAAATTTAGTTTGTGTTGTGAGAATATCTGTTGCAACCCTATCTCATTCCAGCTGCTCCAACATCCAGACTGCTTTTGCCACTACCACAGCCCTGTTATCCATCTGGGATGGGTTGGGATGGATACAGGGATACAGGATGCTACCAGCACTTGTGTGGGCCCACTTCAAAATAAAGCCATGAAGCAAAATCGAGCAGTTTTGCCACGGAAATGTTTATCTGTCATCCATTCCTCCAAGGAGGAAAAGAGAGTTTTGGGCTCAAATCAAAAGGGTTGGTGGAGCTAGATCCAAATGGACTGATACCTCAACCAGGCTCCAAGGAAAAATCCTTAAGGCTGGGTTGACAGCATCGAGTTCCCACAATCCAAAGAGTTACAAAGAGTAACATAAAGCCTTGAGGTATTAAAGGCTGGGATCAAAGTAATTCCATGCTTTCCTGTTTGTCCCAGCTCCTGACGAGCATGAGAGCTGCTGGGACTAGATAGGAGTGGTGAACGTGCTCCCGGGGATGTGAAAGCCTTTTGAACTGAGGGCAGCCAGGCATGAAAAGCACATTTGTGCTTCCCCACGCCTCCCACCTCCTGCAAACCTTGCAGGGTGGGGAAGCCTCCCTCTGTCCAAATGTTTTGCCATGAGAAAGAAATGAAGAAGCAACACTTGGAAGTTCAGGGCTCTGTGTCAGCATGACCCTGATTCTCTCTAAAGCCCAGGAAGAAATAACTCCTGGAGAAGTGGTAGCACTGGTTCCTCCAGGTCAGCTCTGTTTGCACAGGAGCATTTGGGGTTAGTTTATGATTTTTAGGGCTGTGTTTGTGCCAGCCTAAGCCCTGGAGGGGATAACACCAACGCCACACAGCCCGTGCAGCTACAGCCAGCCTCTCCCTCCTCCTGGCTCTTCCCCCATTACCCTCTGAGTTACCAACAGCTCGAGGCTGTTGAGGGCTAAGCCACCCCTTGTTATCTGTTTTTGGATCCAGGTTACTCTGTTTCCAGGCTTTTCGATTTCCCGGTTTTAATTTTCCCAGGCAGCCAGAGCCACATCCAGCCCCGGGGACCCCAGAGAGCTTCAACCAGGGGTGAGTTTCGCCCAAGGTGTTTCTATCACAAAGCTGTCAAAACCAATTTCTTCTGATCAGACAAAGCTGAAATCCCAGTGGAGGCAATTAATCTCATGCTGGATGCTAGAAAATAAACATCAGAGGCAGGAGAGCCTGGCTGGAGATGAGAAATCTTGTCCTGTGATGAGAGGTTATGAACCTTTCTTATCTCACCTTTATCTCTTTGGGTTTCATAAGGAGAAGCCTGACGTGGCAGCAGCTAATCCCTGAGCTGGGGGCTGGGGTACCCGGGGTGGCTGGGGTGTGCTGCAGCCAGTTCTGCTCCTCAAATTTGTAACATGGGATGAGGTTGGGGCAGGAAAACTGGAAGCTGTGGTCCTTGTGTCCCCGGCGGTGTTTTCCCTGGAACAGGGGGGCTGAAGGACAGGGTGGGGAGGGAAGAGGTCAGCCTTGGAGCCATGGTGGATTTAACAGCAAGCCCTTCATCTGCTGCCAAGATGGAAGCAAACACCTGTGGGAAGGTGCCAGCCCCAGCCAAGGTCATTCCTCCAGAGCTCCTGCCCACACTGAGCAGGGTTTTGGGATGCAGCAGTGCCAGGGAGACAGCAGTGGAGCAGCTTCACTCCCTTCACCTCCAGCTAAAGTTGTCCTCAATGGTAATACCTCCATCTGTCTGAGCCCCAGGACCCCTCTGAGGGCCACCTATGACCACTGTCCTGGACATATCCCTCCCCTCCCTGCCTTGCAACTCCCACCACCTCCCACCAAGGAATTGCAGAATATTCCGAGCTGCAAGCGAACCACTTGTCTCACCAAAGTCCAGCCCCTTCCACCTCCCTGGACAAGGGGTGATTTTTCCCCTGTTTGCCCACAGCAGCTGCCACACATCTGCAGAGTGAATTAACCCATGGGGACAGACCCATCCCACCCAGCTTCCATGGGAAAGGGATGTCAGAAGCGTCCCTGGCCTCCCATTCCCACACCGCTCCGCCGGCTGCTGGCGCTGCAGCAGTGAGGAGGAAATGCCAGGGCTTAAGTGATTTAGCTTGGGGAACGAGTGAAATCTACTTACCTGGGCTAATTGATAGCAAATGATTCCTTAATTAGAAATTGTGGAATTGCCCCCTAATTTACGAGGAAGAACAGGACCAATGCATTGAGGAGCTGAGGGGCATTTCCCATGGTTGCTGGTGATTTTCCTTCAGAGATGCTCTCGCCAATTAACTTTTTATGACATAAATTTGTTTGCCTTAAAATATCCAGTTAGAAGCATTTGCAAATGCATTATTTAAGGCTTGAAAATAAATATTGGATGCTCAGGCTGTGCTTTGTGAGAGCTCTGAGCCGCGTGGCTTCTCACTCAATTATTGATCGCGCTTTCCGCTGTGCTAGAGACGCTCCTCCATGCAGAGGGGAAAATCCCAGCTTGTTTACTTGGTCCTTCCATTTCTCAAAGTCTCCAAAAAACTCACCAGCAATGGATTTGGGGATGTTTAAAACTTTTACATCTCCCTTGATGTGGGTTTCCTGGTGTTTGATAAGGTATGAGCACCTCATGCAGTATTTTTTTTTCCCCCCTTACCAAGACATTTAGAGATGTTTTTCCATATAAAATTTTGCCAGGATGGATTTATCCTTGCGTCAGATCTGATTGCAAATAGAAACACAGAATCATGAAGGCTGGACAAGACCTCCAAGATCCTCAAGTCCAACCCTTGAAGGCTCCTCAGAAACTGTGGTGGCTTGGACCTCACCTTGGGCAAACAGCACAGAGAAGTGATGAAAACTCATAGCCAAGGAGGTGAGATTAGTAACGGAGAAGGAATTGCATAAACCTCACCTTTGGAAGATTGTAGAGAGGTTTCCAGGGATATCTGGGGGCTGCCAGTGCCCCAGAACTGCTCGCCCTCGGCTTTGTGTCAGGACATCTGACAAAAATTCGCAGGTGGAAAACCGGTCAGGCTGCTTGGCTTTGCAGCTGGAGCCTTGGCAGGAACAGGAATACCATGTCCAGGGGGAAGAAGGTTTCTGCACCCCATGAAACACTCTGTTCCACACAAAAAGCTGCTCTGGGGATGCTTTGTGAGAGCCCCAGCAACACCCCAGACGGATCTGAGCGTTGTCAGAGGCATAAATAACGCGGGAACTGTCGGGAAGTGTCGCAGGGGGAATTCAGTTTGCATCCCAGCTCCTTCCCACATGGCAAACTGGAGCCACAGCGCTTGGAAACCCTGCAGACTCATGGCCATAATTAATAGTACAAAGAAGCTGGCAAGGGGACGCCACCAGACAGGCTCCAGCTCTGGCTCTGACCATCAGCAGGTCTGCAGAGCCCTGGCCGTGCCGTGGCTGGTGCTTAAAGCCTTCAAAGAAACCAATATTTTGCCCCAAAACCCTGCTGCTCCCATCTGCTGCTCTATCCCTGGCAGGAACAGGCCACACAAATCCCAGATCTTTTCCACAGGGTGCCCACCACAACAGAAGCAGCCCCTTTAATGCTGCTTCACTCCAATTCTCCCACTTTTAATATGGGAACCGTGCCCTTTGTGCTGGTGGCAAGCTCAGCTTATGGGTTGGTGGTCACTGTTATTGCAGGGAGGGTCTCTTAACATCCATGCTAATAATCCCTTGGCACTGGGAACTAAACGAGCTCCTGGCACTTGCCAGCTGGAAAAGAAGAGGACTGGGCATTTCTTTGCCAGAGGAAAGGAGGGCGAATAATGGGCTTAGAAAAGAGGGAGTGCCAAGAAAAACGTGGAGCCGAGCGCTCGCTGCTCTCCTTCACGTGCTCAAAGAAACCAATTCAGGCTCAGCACACGCAGTTATTAAATGGGGGGAAAAGAAAAAGAACTATAATTCTTGTGACTCGGTTTCTTTGCAGGGCAGCCGAGCAAACTCCTCGATCCGCCGATCTGCCGTGACCTTGGGACATAATGGGGCATTGAAAAGCAAATCCGGCGGCACAGAAAGGAAGTGTGTTCCACCAGGGCCAGAGGAGGCATTGAGGGAAGGAACAGCCAAGTGGTTATCTCTGACTGGCTTAAATCTCAGCCAGGCAGAGCTTTGGACAAGCCAGGCTTTGTTGGGACAGCCACGGGCAGGGCAGTGTGTGGGGCTGTACCTGGCAGCTGATGTTTAACATCATTTTAGAATGATAAAAAGCTCACTTGGGATGCTCTTCGTCCTTGGCAGGGTGGAAAAATCACCCAGGACACACACCTGTGGGGCAAAACAGCCACCACATCCTCGTCCTTGGGGGCTGCTCCGGGATGCCTGGTGGAGTAGGGAAAGTGGTTATGAATTTCAAACCCTGCCAGGGGAAATGAGGGAAATCTGAGCGTCAGCATCACTGCTTTGTGCCCCTGGTCCTGGCAATAAATGTCCCCAGTTTTATCTCGGCACAATTTGGAGCTGAAACACTTGTCAGGCCCTCAAGCTGGGCTTGACATCACCTGAAATCACTGGAAATACCCTGAATTACAGGCACGCTGGCAAATTTCAACACTGTGCCCCTGCTGTGCTCCATGGGGCTAATCAGAGAATCCCAGGATAGTTTGGAAAGGGATCTTAAAGCTCATCTCCTTCCACACACCCCCTGCCACGGGCAGGGACATCTTCCACTAGACCAGGTCATTCCAATCCCTGCCCAACCTGGTCTAATTCCTCCCTCCCCCTTTGCCCCTAAAAACCAGGGAATTCCTATTTTTTCCTTTATCTTTTGAGTCCCAAGCCCTTTTCCAATGTGGATAGCAGGTAGCTGAGGGTACTAATCCTTTTATCCTCTGCTTTTATCCTGGGTCACTTCCACCCAGTATTCCTGGGATGAATTTGTGGAAAATGCTGCCCTGTATTGGCACCAGGGTCTTGCAAATGCCTGTCCCTGTCCCTGTCCCAAGCCACCCTGGGACACCCAGGGTGGAAGTCCAGGTGGAAATGACCACAGGTAGATCCTCTGGTTAAACAGGGCTAAGGATGTGAAGCAGCTGCTCTGAACACAAGCCAGCACAGTCATCAATTCAATTAACCCCACTGATTAATGCAGGAGCTCAACACTGGCCATAAACATCACTGGACATGGGGAATTATTGTGTCTTACACTGCTTAAGGAAGGAAACTTTCCCCCGTTTTATCATAGAGCTGTCTGGAAAGTGGAAGGGCTCTGGCAGTGATCTGAGGGAAGGGAATAAATGATCATAATAAATAAAGGTGCATCCCTTGGCAGCACCATTAAATGGTTCTTGTTCTCCGTGCCTTTGCCCCAGAGAATCTTTAGATTGTGGAGGGAAAATGTGGCAATCAGCAGCCTGAAAGAGGTGAGAAAGGGGTGCTCTGAGCCTCTGAGGGGCATGGAAAGGCAGTCCAGGAGGATGTTTAGCTAAAGACAAAAGTATTCTTGGCTGGAAAACAGGACTTTCTGCTCCTCTAACCCCCTCCTGCAAGCCCTGGGCCTTTTCCAGGCCCACAGAAATCTGCTGGAGCCTGACTGTAGAAATCCCACAATCTGGAATCTGTTGGTACACGGAGGGAGGAGGTTGGAGCCATCTCACTCTCACGTCAAGATTCATCCCCCCTCTGCTCGCCAGGGATATTTATCCATCTGGGAAGCCATCACAACCAGCTATGATTTCCCTGTTCCCATTATCCCTAACGATGATAAAAAAGACTCATCCTGGTGGTTGGTTTTAGATAGAGCTGTTATTGAGTCTGGGAATTTTCTTTTTTTTTTTGTTTTCTTTTGCAGCTTCCGTGGTTCTGTTGCCAGGAGAACCTCCAGCGGGAACAAAAGCTGTTTTATTTTGTGGGATGGGACTCGGGGAGGAAAGCAAAAAAGGGGAAGGGCAGCGTTAACTCGTGGGCTGTGGGTCTTGCTGCTGTGAGCAGCCAGTGTGGGAGGTGAGGACAGGGCTTCTAAAAGGTGACAAGGAAAAATGAAGTGGGCCATTTATTGGGGATGGTGGCTTAAAAGGAAGTGTTTTGGTTACTAAAAAAACCACCTAAAGAGGTATTTTTATTAGGTAAAAATACCTAATAAATTTTTATTATGAAATATAACCTGAAGAGGTTCCAAGAGGGCTGGAGGGGGAGTTTGAACAAAGGCCTGCACCGACAGAACACAGGGAATGGCTTTCCACTGCCAGGGACAGGGTTAGATGGAATATTGGGAAGGAATCCTGCCCTAGGAGGGTGGGCAGGCCCTGGCACAGGGTGCCCAGAGCAGCTGTGGCTGCCCCTGGATCCCTGGCAGTGTCCAAGGCCAGGTTGGACACTGGGGCTTAGAGCAGCCTGGGACAGTGGGAGGTGTCCCTGCCCATGGCAGGGGGTGGAATGGGATGAGCTTTAAGGTCCCTTCCCACCCAAACCACTTTGGAATTCTAGGATTTTCGCCATAGTAAAGGACTTTTTCATGTGGAGTAGTCTTCCAGGAGGAGGGAGGTTGGTGCAAAGCTCGCCAAAACCCATCCCTTCCCACAGGACAGGGTGAGCAGCAGGTGGGGTTTGTACCCTGGCAGGGATGAGGGGTGTGATGGGGGCAGGATCTGTGGAAGGACACTGCAGGATTTTCCCTGAGGAGCAGAGAAGGTACAAGATCTGTCCCTGTAGCTCTTTCACCCCTCCCCTCCACCCCTCTGCTGTCCTTTGTTCATTCACTCTCTCAACTGATGTCAGGCAGCCAAACATATTAAAAGCCTCTCCGGAAGTTCTGTCCTCTGCTCTGTGCACGTCCTCATCAGGCTTAAAAAACTAATCCCTGTTATTAGCAGGAAGTGGTTGTTACCTGGCCAGGTGTTCCTGTCACCTCACAAACCCCATCCAGGAGTGATCATGGGTGATATCAGCCCCCATTTCCCACAGCTTTCCTTCCCCTTTGGCACCAACATGGCCACAGACTTACAAATTGTGGAATCATGGAGTGGTTTGGGTGGGAAAGGGACCTCAAAGCTCATCCCACCCCCTACAACGGGTGGGACACCTCCCTCTGTCCCATTGCTGCTCCAAGCCCCAGTGTCCAACCTGGCCTTGGACACCTCCAGGGATCCAGGTGCAGCCACAGCTTCTCTGGGCATCCTGTGCCATGGCCTGCCCACCCTCACAGTGAGGAATTCCTTCCCAATATCCCATTGAACCCTCTGGCAAAGGCAGAGGCCAGGCTTGCCAATATCCTGTAGGGAATTGCTGCCTTCAGCCATTATTTGGATGGAATGGGAATAAATCCTCCAGACTCCCAGCCACAGGAGGGAATCAGGTGGGTGCCTGTGGGGACTGGTGTCAGAGGAGTAAATCCGCCCTGCTGTAATTCCAGCCCGGCTGGAATAATGGAATTCCGTAAAACGAAGCAGAAATAATCCATTTGGGGAGCCTGGCAGAGGGAGGGCGGCGCTTTGTTTGCCAGCTCCAAATGTGGCAAGCCTCGTTTACGAGGCACTTCTGTGGGTAATTGGCTTTGAAGCGGGAATGTTATACCTACAGAATAAATCTCGTTGGAATTTATTGGCTTTATCCAGTTCCTAAACCCTGAGCACCTTTGGGCAAACACCTGGAAGTGCTGCCTGTGGCAGCAACGCTCCAGAGCCTCGATGCCTGCCTCGGGATGCAAACAAAGAGCTGCTGCTTCCCAGGAAGGAGTCAATAACTCAGCTGCTACAGGAGAAGAGGGACATCAAACCCTGCCAGTTATCCCTCTCCTTCGTCATTAACCATCAGGGCTGTAATTAATTCGCAGCAAGGGGAAGAAGATTGGTCTGGGAAGAGCTCGCCCCGGGGATTTTGCTGGGAGTGCTGCACTAACCAAGCAAACGTACCTTGGCAGCCAAGCAGGTGCTTCCCCAGCTCTGGAAAGCCATCCATAGCATGGGCCGGGCTAAGGTATTCCCTGGATTCCCACCAGAGCTGCAGAATCATGGGAAAAGCCTGTAAGCAACCAGCTGCAACAAACACGGAGCTGGGTCCCACCAAGGGCTGGGCTGTTCTGATATTCCACGTGGAAGTGGATTTTATCAGGTTCAGGTTTGGGAACACTCCCTTCTGGAAGGTTTTGGGAGCTCAGGGTCCATGGCTGAGCTGCTGCTGTGTCTGTGAGAGTATCCCTACCCCTGCAGGGCTTGGAATGAGATGGGCTTTAAACCATTCCATGATTCTGTGGTTCCATGGTCCTCCTGGTGAGGAGGATCCATGCTCCAGCCCTGTGGAAAGGATTGGTGTTGCTGAGTTTGGGGCTCATCAGACCCAGGTCTGGATGTCCAGCCCCTGTCTGCAATTCCCAAGGCAGCATCAGAGCAAAAAGGGGTTGCTCTCTTCCCAAAAAAAAGCTGGCTACACCTACAGGGACCAGCCCTGTTCCCAAGAATTGCTCAGGCCAATGATTTCCACCCAGATTTGTGCCTGAGAAACACCGCAGAGGGGAATGCAGAGAGAAATTAACTTTACCATGGAATTCCTGCACGACAGCATCCCAGCACCCCAGAAAAGCCTGGCCTCGTTAGGGCATTCTCTCCTGGGCTAATTGCTCTTCCTTGCTCTGAGCTGCTCCCGGGCATTGCAAACTGCCTGGAAAACAGAGAGGGATGGATACAGATGGAATGCTCATCCCTCCATCCCAGGCTCAGCACCAGCAATGTGCCCAAGGCACATCCTGAGCACTGGGAAGGCTGCTCCTAGGATAAGCAACTGCTGTCACCAACAAATTGCTGATTTTTAATGGAGTCCAAGCACAGTTTGGGCACCTGGAGATGTGCTTTTTCCCAAGGGATCATGAGGATGCTGAGCTGGAGCTGTAGATTCTTGTACACCCCCTCCAGCCCACTGGAAAAGACACTTTTGTCCCCAAAGCCACTTAAGGCACCAGCCCAAGACAGGAATAATTTTGCACTTTCCAGTATCCAAAAGATAGAGAATCACACCAGAGATAGAAAAGAGGAATAAACCAGCAACTCAGGTAGTGATTTTAATGAGATTTTTGCAGAAGCAGAGGGGCAGGAGCACCCCAGGCTCGATGCCAAGGCACACGTGGGGGCAGCACCCAGCCCAGGTGCCAATCCAGTTGCCATCCAAATGTTTTCCACTGGCAAAACAGAATGGAAATGCCCCGTTGCAGTTAGAGAACTGGGTTGCCCAGCTGGAGGGAGCTCGCCTTGGAGAAACCCCAAAGCTCCCAAAATAACGCCGCAGAAAAGAGCTCCCAAGGGTGCTTTGAAGTGGTTCTGTGCGGCTCCTTTTGGGAAGTCAGGAAAAGGATTGGATGAGGCTGGGAAGTCCCAGCTGAGCCCCAGGATGCAGTCTGGCCACTCAAGGACTCGCTGCCACCCCGCTGTCACCCCACTTTTGTCTCAGCCCGGCCAAAACTCCGTCTCCTTCTGCCGCGCTGGGCGCAGGAGGAGCCAGCACCAGGAAGAGGAAATTTAATCATCAGATCCCGATTAAACCCAGGAAAAAACAAGGAGGGGGTGGGAAGAGCAGCGGCTCGAGTAGCCCGGACCCATCTGCTCGGATATTTCTCACTTAGCTGCTCTTCCAAAGGGTGTTCCAGCGGGAGATGGCCCCTGTGTCATCGTGTCCATCCCTGTCCTGCTGCGTTGATGCTCCTGGCATCCCATTTCCTAACCCTGCATCCCAGTCAGGCAGCACAACCCCAGCATGGGATGCTCCCTCAACCTATAAGATTTTAGGGAGCACAACCCCTTTTTTCCGGCGTTGGGTGCTGCGGGAAGCTTGGCAGCCGCTCTCTGGCCCTGGTTAACACAAGAAATCAGTTTAGCGTTTTCCTCCGAGCTTCTCTTGCCTTTCCCACCCAGGGAGAGCAACGGGGGCGGGATTTCTGCTTTACCACAAGATTTCGCAGTTTCGCTTCCGTGATAAAAACGGCCAAAAAAAAAAAGGGGGAGGGGGGTATAAACCCTCAGCTGCTCAATTTGAGCGTGCCCGCCCTCACCGCCGGGCCGGGCCGGCGCGGTTTTCACCGGCACTCGCCCGGTACCCAAGGGCGCTGCCGCCCACTCCCCCATCCCCGCTTTTCCCCTCCCCACGTGTTTTACACGAGCATCTCCCCCTTCCGCACCCCCGCCGGGCCACGCCCCGGCCACGCCCCGTGACGTCACAGCGGGCGGGCGCGCGCGGCCCGTGCCGGCGGAGGCGCGCCCGGGAGCGCGGCGGGGCCGGTCCCGGTGCTGCCGCTGTCGGAGCGGGCGCAGGTGAGAGCCGGGAGCCGGGCGAGCCCGGGGGCTGCCGGGGATGGGAGCGGCTCCCCGCGGGCTCCCGGCGCCGCCGGGGAAAAGTTTGTAGCGGCAGCGGCGCCGGGAGGGCGGCGGCGGCGGCGGCGGTGGAGGTGGAGGGTCGGGGCTGAGCCAGCGACGGAGCTCGGCTGGGGAGAGTGTGAGTGCAGCAGTGTGGATGTTTGTGTGCGTGAGGCTCCGCGTGTCCCTTATGTGACACTGCGACCGTGTGTTAAGTGGCCTCTCTGCGTGTGTGTAAGTGTCGCGTGTCCGTGTGTGACAGTGTGACACGGTGTGTGTGACTCTAAGTGTCCTCTGTGGCTCTCTAACTGTGCGTGTGTCCTGTTTGTGTCCGAGAGTGACTGTGTCGTGTGTCCTCGGTGTGCCACTTGGTGCGTGTGTCGTGTGTGACTGTGCATGCCACATGTCCCGCGTGTGTGTCCCCTATGTGTGTCCCTGTGTGTGGTGTGTCTCCTGCGTGCGTGGCTGTGTGTAAAGTGTGTCCCCCATGTGTGTCCCCTGCCTGTGAGGCTGCGTTTTGCCCTCGGTGCTCGTGTCCCCGCGCTGTGTCCCCGCTGCCATGCGTTGTGTCAGGGTGGAAGCGTGACCGCGACATGCGTGGCTCCGTGTCCCCCCCAGCTCCTTGGGAGATGCCCTGTGGTGGGTGTGCACACCCGTGGCCCCCCGGGTCCCGCTGGCACTGCCACCAGGGGCTGGGGACGACGGGCACTGGCTCCCAGGGTCACCCCGCCGGTGTCACCGGACGCTCCCCGGTGCGCCCGGCGGTGTCCGACGGTCAGGGCGGAGGGGCCGGGCTGGCTCCTCTTCCTTATCGACCACCGCCGGGACGCTCCGGGGAGTTCGGGGTTGTTTCGAGCAGCATTCCGCTGGCCGTGCCTGGCATTCGTTTTCCAGGAGGATTTTCCCAGCTGGGGCTCGCCGAGGGGTCGCTGACCTCGTTGCTCCTTGCTGGCTGCCCGGGGGGGATGCTTTGGAAGCGACGGATGCTGCGCAGGGCTTGGTTTTCCAGCTGTTGCTGCCGGGACGCTCTTGGGTGGGAGAGGTGGGGTTGTGCAGGTGTGTGCTGTGCTGCAGGCTCGGGCTCCCAGGAATACCGACTTTCTGGGATCCCTGGCTGTTCAGGAGTAACTGGATGTTACTTAGACTCGGCGTAACTTTGGTACAAAGGGGGAGAGTAGTGACAGTGAGGTTGTTCTCTGCCTAAATTAAGCCAGCTCACATCGAAGCCCCAAAACCCAGAGGAGTTGTGGGATCAGGCGGATTCAAATTCCTAGCGCAGCATCCCTTGCTCTGGAATGCCCATCACTGCCTTTCCCCCGCCCCCCATCCTGTCCGTGCTGGCTGAAGCTCCCTGAGATTTACAATGATTAAGTTTTGGCTGTTAATTAATAGCTGCATTACAAATTAATAACTCCGTTGTGCTGAATGGGGCAGCAGCTTGGGTAGGAGTTGGAGTTGGGGGCGTGTTGTGTTGACAGCTCTGTCTGGATGCTGATACTCTGGAATCAAGATCCAGCCTTGATTTCCTAACTGCCTAACTGCTGCAGCGGGATGCTTCAATTTGCCTTAAAGTAAAAAAAAAATAAAATCTTGATAGCGAGAACAACATCCTCCTGAGATGAGCTGTGGGTCTGACAGGGGTCAGTGGTGGGTTTGCCAGCTGGGTTGATGCTTGATGCCTTTAGAAAGCTTTTCCAGCCTAAGTAATTCCAGGATCCTTGGAACAGTCGTGTCTCCTCCTGGCTCTTGCTCCTGCACAGCTGTGTTGGTACCAGACCCTGCAGAGGGGACAGCATCTCTGGTGGCAGCTCTTCTCTCGTGCTCTGCTTTGTCCTTCTTTCCGCCTTTTCTCTGGAGCAGTTTGCCCTGACCAGCTGGGGCTGCCCCATCCCTGGAATGTTGGATGGAGCATGGAGCAGTCCTGGTTTGGTGGAAGGTGTCCTTGCCCATGAGGTGAACTTTGGAGGTCCCTTTTAACCCAAACCATCCATGGTTCCATGATGATCCCCTCAGCTTTCCAGGGTTCCCATGTTCTTCCCACAGAGAGATTTTTGCTCCCCCTGGTCACTCCCAGCGAAAGAATTCCCACTTTTCTCATCACCCCCCATCCCACAGACCCACAGCCTCCGCTGAGCACATCCCCTTCTGGCTGGGAAATTCTGCAGGCAGGGATGCCAGCTTTCCATGGATCTGTATTTCCAAAATAGCCCCGTTTGGGCTGTGGAAGGGAATGTGCCTTTCAAAAATAGCAGCTTCCTTACTTTTAATCAACCAAGGCTGGAGCAGCGTGGAGCGACTGCAGCCGCTGCTCGACATCCTAATTATGTTTGCCTTTTAATGAGAGGAAAACTATTTGCAAAGCTAAAATATTTATTTTAGCCTGGTGGGTTTGCTCGCAAAGAGCTTGTGTGGATGGTTAGGAGGTGGTTTAGACACTGTGTGGGGTTTTGGTTTGTTTTTTTTTTTAATGGAAAAAGCATTTGAATATGGCAGGAAGCTTTTTCGTGGCCAGGGCTGTCTGTGTGGAGGGAGCTGGCAGCTGGAGAGGTCAGGATGTGCAGGGGAATTTGCATCCTCCTCAGTCTCCTTATTTCCAAGTGGTCTGGGAGCTGTGTCGCCTCCTGGCTCCGTGGGTAGATTTCTGCTGGCAGCCGGCACGGGAGTGAATGCAAATAACCTCACCTCACCTCGGAGCCTCCTGGCCTCAGCTTTGGCACCTGCCTTTTCTTTCCTGCCCAAAATCCATCCTGAAAGCACCTGAGCTCTGCGGGCTGGCCCGGAGGCTCCCCAGGAGATGCTGAGGAGGTAGGATGGGTTTTTATAGAATTGTGGAATTTCCTGAGTGGGGAGGAAGCCACAAGGGTTGGCCAGTGCAGCCCCTGGCCCTGCACAGACACCCCAATAATCCCACCCTGGGCATCCCTGGCAGCGCTGTCCAAACTCTCCTGGAGCTCTGGCAGCCTCGGGGCTGTGCCCATTCCCTGGGGAGCCTGGGCAGTGCCAGCACCCTCTGGGAGAAGAACCTTTCCCTGAGCTCCATCTTGACCCTCCCCTGGCACAGCTCCAGCCTTTTCCTTGGGTGCTGGCCACAGAGAGCAGGGGATGGCAACACCCAGGGAAGTTTTGTTGACTTCCCCAGTGAGCAGTGATGAGTCAGCTTTGAAACAAGGGGATCAACCCACTGGGAAATCTATTTCTGCTTATTGACTGGGATATCTTAACTGGAGCCCTTCTGCTCTGGAGCCAGGCTGGGAGAGCTGGAAATGTTCACCTGGAGATAAAAAGGCTCCAGTGAGACCTCAGAGCCCCTTCCAGGGCCTGAAGGGAGTCCAGGAGAGCTGGAGAGGGACTGGGGACAAGGGCTGGAGGGACAGGACACAGGGAATGGCTTCCCACTGCCAGAGGGCAGGGATGGATGGGATATTGGTAAGGAATCGTTCCCTGTGAGGGTGGAGAGGCCCTGGCACAGGGTGCCCAGAGCAGCTGTGGCTGCCCCTGGATCCCTGGAAGTGCTCCAGGCCGGGTTGGACACTGGGGCTTGGAGCAGCCTGCGAGAGTGCCCATGGCAGGGGATGGCACTGGATGGGCTTTGAGGTCCCTTCCAGCCCAAACTGTTCTGGGGTTCTCCGATGGCTGCAGCAAGGTATTCATGGAGAGCAGGGTGTGGATGCTGCTGGGGTTCCCTGCCCTCTGGACAATGCCCTGCCAGGATGCAGGAGGCATCTCCACTGCCAGCACCAGCTCAGGACCCATCCCAAGCCACTCTCCAAAATTTGCAGAGCAGGATTTAAAAGCACAGAACTCATCCCTCAGTGGAAGCCAAGCTGGGGCTGCTTCCGTGGGCTCCCTCCTGGCCAACAATCCCTGCACTAGCCCTGCCCAGGGCTTGGGCACAGGGCTGGCATTGTCTGGGGACCTCAGCAGCACTGTGCCAGCCTTGGCTGGGGCAGGGAGCACGTGGCTGTGCCGGCGCTGGCACAGGGAAAATCCCTCTGACAGGGCTTGGAAGGGGCAGGAGAAACCCTGGGCTGCTCCTGGGGGAGGTGGTGGGACCGAGTCCTGTCCCTAAAGGAGCTGAAGGGTTGGTGTCACCAACCTGTGGGGACACCAGGGCAGCTTTGCTGGCAATCATGAGGCTGCAGGGTTTTATTGCCTTCAGAAGGATTTGCAGCTGCAGCTGGCTTTGTGGCCATAAATAATAATAACGTTTGGGGTTTTAGGAAGGGAAAAAGGAGAAGGCTCTTGCAGGACCCGTAGCTTTGGCACGTGCACGTCCTGACAAGTCTCTTTGCTTCCCAAACAAGGTAGAGGGACTTGCTGCCAGCAGCTCAGAGCTGGTTTTTAGTGCTCAAGTGATGCCCCAGTTCCATTAACCACAACCATCCACTCCCAAGGATAATTTTTGAGGGTGCCTGTGTCATCTCCCCCCTCTTGTGTTCCTCCTTGCAGCCTGGGATCCTTGATTTCTCTTGGTGATCCTGGATGTGATTTCCGTGTATTTCTGTTTCTGTGGGCTACTAAAGAAAAATGTGGGAGTGTGGATAGGGATGTGTGTGAAAGGCTCACAGCAGCAGGGAATGCAGGAGCACATGAAATCCCTCTGGCTGCCTCAGGGGGCCTGCGGCTCCAGGTGTTTCCCAGGGTAAAGTCAGCTTTTCATGGATCAAAGAGCAGACCATAAAACTTCCAACTCTTTCATTGTGTCCCTGGATTTGCCTTTTGCACCTCTGCTGGGAAGTTGGCATTTTGGGTGGGCCGCATGATTTTGGGAGGAATCACTTGGTGTGCCACGAGCAGTATTCCCTGGCTTTAATCCCATTTTTGGGTGGCCAAGCTGCTGCCCCTCCACTGGGAACCCCATGAGCTGTGCCCCTCAGTCCCAAAAATAGAAAAAGAGAAATATTTTTTACCTAAATCTAAAAAATAGAAAGATATTTCTATTTTTTACCTGCTGATTCCATGTGGATTTGTGCTCGGGGTTATTTTCGGTGCTGGGAGGCAGCTGGCATTCCTGTTCCTAGCTGGCATATCAGTGGCAGAGTCATGCTCTCATTCCCCAGCTCCTGGGGCTAAAGAAGTGTTCTTGCTTTTTCCTACCTGAGTGGGTGTTCCTGCTCCACCCAGGAGAGAGGTTGTGTCAAATCCAGCTGTGGGAAGAGGGCACATCCCATCTCCTCCTTGTAGGTTCATCATAGAATCCCAGATTGTTTTGGGCTGGAAGGGACCTCAAAGTTCATCCCATTTCACCCCCTTCCAGTGGGCAGGGACACCTCCCACTCTCCCAGGCTGCTCCAAGCCCCAGTGTCCAAGCTGGCCTTAGACACTTCCAGGGATCCAGGGGCAGCCACAGCTTCTCTGGGCATACTGTGCCAGGGCCTGCCCATCCTCGCAGGGAAGGATTCCTGCCTAATACAAAATTTCTTTCAGTTTGGGAGAACAACTTTGCAGCTTCAGACTTCTGTATATGAAAATACAAAGGTGAAAGGTGCCCAGCGCCTTGTTTTGTAATTGTTCTGGTGTTTCTTCCAGCTGAAATGGCGTCAAAATGAGAGAGGGTAGGTTTAGATGGGATGCTGGGAAGGAGTTGTTCCTTGGGAGGGTGGTGATGCCCTGGCACAGGGTGCCCAGAGAAGCTGTGGCTGCCCCTGGATCCCTGGAAATGTCAAGGCCAGGTTGGACAGGGCTTGGAGCAGCCTGGGACAGTGGGAGGTGTCCCTGCCCATGGCAGGGGGTGGGAAGGGATGAGCTTTAAGGTCCCTTCTAACCCAGACCATTCTGGGATTGGGTGATTTTTCATCATCTGGCTGCCTTTGTGTAAATTGGAGGGATGGTGATGCACATCTGTTTTGCAGTCCTGTTAAATGATGGGGAAAGCTATAATAATAATAATGAATATAAAAATAATAATGATGTGAAAACCTTTCCTTTTCACTGCTCTCTGCATCCTCTGGCGTTGCTTCCTTCTCCTGCCACATGGGAGGCTCACCCTGGGGACCATCCCATCATTTCCAAGAGGGGAAATCACTGCCACGGAACCTAACCAGATGCTTTCTAGCTGACTCCAGAAAATTTTGCCCCAGCAGAGACCCCTGGCTGTGTTTTGGGATCGTGGTGAGCCTTGCTCATCCCATGCTGCACAAGCTCCATGCTTTCCTCTCTCTGGGGGTGAATCCAGCTGCCCCCCTTCTCCCGCTGAGCCCGGCCACTCTGCCTGGATGAAGTGCTTTAGGTCATCCCTATGAAGTGTTCCAGGTCGTTTGGGGGGCGGGCAGGGTCGGCGTGGTGTGTGGCCTTGTTTGAATAGCGCCGGCTGTTTCCTTAGGAACAGGGAGAAAAAGGCTTTTTTGGGATTGAACAATGGTGTGGCACCGGCTGGGTCAGCGTGGAGGAGCGGGGCAGGAGGTGTTTTATGGGCACTGCTGCTGGAAGCAATGATCATAAAGGGCTTTTCCACCCAAAGTTTTGAATCTGGGATAAGTCCAAGAGCAGGTTTGTCGCACTTCTTCGCGTGTCCGGGGCTGGGTGCAGCATCCATCGTTTTGCTGGGCGTGGTGGGGGAAGGTGCTCAAGTTATCCAGCTAAAAACACCTCCCCAGGTGAAGTGTGGAGAGAGGGAGCAGAAGAAAAAAGCAGGAATTGGAGTAAGGGATGCAGTGGTCACACAGGGAGTTCAGCCCAAAGTCTCCCAAGTCTCACACAGCTCTGGGACTCAGAGTGTTTCAGCCTGGGTCGTGTCATTGTGGGAGATGTTAAATCCCGAATTCCTGCCTCCTTCCCTGCTGCTGCCCCGTCCTCTTGGCTCACATCCGTTCCCAGAGCGGCTGCTGGGTCCCTCGGTGCAGAGGCTGCCACGGCTAAAATTAAACAAAGAGAAACTTCCCATTTTTCTGTGAGCGCTCCAGCTTCCGGAAAATGGCAGCACGCTGGAGGCAGGCAAACAAAACAAGGCGTCCCCGGCCAGAGAAAAAAAACAAAACCTTCCTCACCTCAGAGGCATTTCCTTGCTTTCTTTCCCTCCTCTCCAGCCTCTCTCCCTCCCCATCCCATTGGAAATCTGCCATCAGATTAGGGCTCCCAGGGTGGGGTTGCTCTGGGAAGCGCCTGCATGGAAAGCCCGGCTTGGGAATCACTCTGCTCTCTCCCCCAAACCCCCTCTGTGCTTGCTTTGCCAAAAAACATCCTCAGTGGGGATTTTTGGGTGCATGTGGCTGCACCTTTGGGACAGGTTGAGCTGTTGGGATCCAAAAGGAAGTGCAGGGAATAGTTCTTGATGGGCCTGGGATCAACTGGTCCTTGCAAAGGATAAGGTTTGGGGTAGGAAAAAAAAGGAGGAGATGCTTGAGTGCATCCTGGAAAAAAAAGAGATCTGTGAGTCCATTCCCCAAAAGCAGAACCTGTGTGAGTGTATCCTGCAAAAAATGAGGAGGAGGTAGGGGTGCATCCCACAAAAAAGGAGGAGGAGATGCATGAGTGCATCCCAGAAAAATAAGCAGGAGGAGCTTTTTGGTAGATCCTGGATAAAAGATGTGCATCCCACAGAAGGGGATGCCTGGGTGCCTCCTGGAAAAAAGAGGAGCTGTGTGAGTGCATCCTGCAAAAAAATAAATGGGATGAGGAGATTGGAGTAAATCCCACAAAGAAAAAGGAGAAATTGCATCTCAGAAAAAGATAGAGGGGATGCCCCAAGTGCATCCCACAAAAAGAGAGGCAGAGAAGGGAGGGGTGCATCCCACAGCCTGTCTGCCCTTGCTCCAGCCCTTCCTTCCCTGTGGATGCTGCTGGCTGCAGGTTCCTTGGACAGAGCCTCCCCATGAGTGGTACTTCTGCAGGGATTCATCCTGTGATTGCTTAGGTGGGACAAGTGGGATTTTTGGAGGAAGGGGAGGAAAACCTGGCATCCCTGGCACTGGGATGGGTTGTTTGGGGGTGTTTTGTGCCTTTTTTTTGATACCAGCTTCCCAGAAAGCATCTCCTTTCCAGCAGCTGAGCTTGTCAGGCAGTGAGACCACAAAACAAGGCTTTCCTGGGGTCATTGGAAGTGTTTTCCTTGGTTTTCTGGGAATGGACCATGGAGAAAGTATTTGCTGTCCCTGGGGGGTGGCAATTACCTTAGCAGCAAAGCAGAGCTGCCAGTGCTGGCCTTGGCCAGCTCGTCATTCCAAGGGCTGCCTGGGAAGGATGCTCTGGGATGGGGACATCAGCGTGGTGGCTCTCTTCCGCTGCCTGGCTCTTCACATCCTGCTCAGCCTGGAAAATAGGTGAAGTTTTGGGGGCTTTGGGGGTGGTTTTTTTTTCCCCTGAGGGTTGTTGGAGTCAGCCAACGCCACAGAGAAGCAGCTCGGTGCCGTCAGTGCTTCCAAGTAATTTTTCCTGTCTCTCCTGCTGCTCCCGAGCTGTGGCCCCTGCTCCCCAGGGAGAGCTGCCTGAAAGTTAATCGCTGCTGAAAAATGCTTTAATTAACTCAATTAGCCAGATGGTCCATCTGGGCTCCTGCAGAGCCTGATGAGGTGCCTGGAATGGGGTCGAAGCTCCACCCTGGTGACGGGGAGGACATCCAAATACCCATGGGATGTGCTGTGGAGCATCCCTGCTCCTGGACCTGCAGTGAGAGGTGTTTGACAAGGGCATGGAGTGACAGGACAAGGGGGAATTGCTTTAAATTCACAGGTTTAGAGGGCAAGGTTAGCTGGGATATTGGGAAGGAGGATGGCACCCAGAGAAGCTGTGGCTGCCCCTGGATCCCTGGAAGTGTCCAAGGCCAGGTTGGATGGGGCTTGGAGCAACCTGGGCTAGGGGAAGGGAATGAGAAGGGCTTTAAGGTGTTTCCAAGCCATGATTGTGCACCTTGCCCTGCCAGAGGACATCCCTGAGGCTTCTCACAGGTCAGAGCATCTGGTGCCTCTGCAGCTGTGCCTGTTAACAGGAGCTCCCAAAACATCCACCAAATCCAGGGCATGGCCAGGCCTGGAAAGGGTGAGCAGAGAAAAGCCCTGCACGCTGTTTGAGCAGAGGAATGCAGGGCCCTGGAGCAGGGATTTGGGCAGGGTGAGTGTTTAACCCCCTGCCTGCGCTGTCACTGTTCCATGCTGGCTTTAGCTCCGTGTGTTGGGCTCTGTTGTAAAGCCTGGCTTACAGACATCCCGAGGGAAGCTGCTTCTCCTGGCTGTGAGGGGAACCTGAGCACAGGCAGGTGGAGATGCATCCTTTGGGCAGAAGGGAGGAATGTGTGTCCTGAAGGGTTTGGATACCACTGGGAAATGGTGCAGGGAAACTGAGGCACGGGGCAAGGTTAAATCATGGTCTCTGTTGTCATGGTGCCCATGTCTCCAAAACGGGGCTCCAAAATCACTCCAAAAGGGCTCTTGGTGGGGGGTGGGAAAATGAATCAGTGTGGGATTGTTTGCTGTTGGGCCTCATTTTTAAGAGATTGTGATCACAGAGTGGTGATGCTGCATCAGATGCTCCCCTGGCTTGGAGAGGGAAGGGGGGTGTGTTTTGTTTTGGGAAAGGGAAGGTAATTCCTGCCTTAAGGCAGGTGAGCTTGTGAAAGTGGGACAGAGGGTAATTCCCAGTGGGAATGCTGGCAGGGGAGGTGATGCTGCTGGACACTCCCGGGATGCAGAGCATCTTCCTTTAGGATGAGCATCCACTGCCCAGTGCTCCTGCCTGGAAAGGTCCCAGCTCATCCTCAGCTCCATCCCCAGCTGAGTCTGAGCATCTCCTGGATTTCTTTCTTCTTCTGGGGATGGGAATCATTTGGAAGCAGAGCCTATCTATGGAAATCCTACACTTCACAGTGCTGCAAACACTTCTGCCTTTCACCAGAAAATCCTCATCCCCCTTCCCGCACAAAAAATGTGAGTAATGCTGGAGAAATTTGGGATGGGGCCCAACAAAGTTCGGATATCCGGCTAAGCAAGGCTCTGACTTCTGGACTGAAAGCTCCCAAATGAATAAAGCAGCAGGAGGAATGGCAGATTTCGACGGATTATATTTTGCTGGTGGTGCCCTGTTTTATCTCTCTTTAAATCTTCACTCTGCAAAACTGGAAAATGGCTTTTTTTTTAATCTCCTCAATATATTTGTTTTATGCTCAAGAAATAACACATTTCCCGTCGTTCTGTTAAAAGCAGAGCTGGTGGTATTTAAAAATAATGCTGGTGCCAGTTGTCTTGTGATGCACATCATGTGTTCTGGCTGTAAATGTTGTTTACTGGGATCATGCATGGCAGGAAAAAAAAAGATGAATTCACTGTAAAAGTGGATTGTTGGGAGGCTAAAATGGCAGTGGATATTGCCCTAAGGAATAATGGGTGGTGGTAGCTGTCTCCCTTTTGGTCTTCTTTCCTCCTTCTGGACCCTGCTGAAAAAGTTCCCTTTTTTTTTTTTTTTTTTCTGTTGATCAAGTACTTAAGTCATTCTTCTAAATATAAATCTCTCCTGATGCGTCAGCTGTGCCTGGGATTTGTCTTCTTTTATGTGGCACTTCAAGCAAGTTTTAATTAAAAAAGAAGAAGAAGAAGAAGAAAGGTCCGTCTGCATTGGTTTGATATTTAGGGAGTTTTTTTGCTCCTCAGAAGTGTGTCTAATTCCAGCCTGACCCTGCAAAGTCCTGCAGGCTGCATGTGGCCATCAGCTGGTTGTGCTGGAGCGCATCCTCAGCTCCTGGAAAGTTCTTGCTGTGTCCTGCTTGGGATCAGGGAATGGGTTGGGTTGGAAGGGACCTTAAAGCTCATCTCATTCCAGGGCAGGGACACCTTCCACTGTCCCAGGCTGTTCCAAGCCCCGATGTCCAACCTGGCCTTGGACACTTCCAGGGATCCAGGGGCTTCTCTGGGCACCCTGTGCCAGGGCCTCACGACCAACACAGGGAGGAATTTCTTCCCAATATCCCGTCTCTGTCAGTTTAAAGCCATTCCCCCTTGTCCCATCCCTCCAGGCCCTTGTGAAACATCTCCCATTCCCTGGAAGTCCATGTCTTTTCCTCAGGACTGCTTCTCCTGGCAGAGCTGTCCCATCACTGGCACCAGCATCTGCTGGATGTGACCAACACTGAGATATGGGAGAGCTTGATCCTAACAGAGGGGGGAAAAAAAAAATCTGGGCTGTTGCTGTTGCTGTGGAAGATGCTGAGAGCAAGAGGTGTTGTCTGGGCAGGTTGGTGAAGGTGCCATGGATTTGTCTTCTCCAGCCAAGAGCCTGCAGCTTGCACCCCCATGTTTTGGGTCTGGAAATTAAAACACATCGCTGTGGTTGTCAAAGCAGCTTCCAAGCAGAGCTGGTGGTGGGATTGAAGTTGTTTTCTGCAGAAGTCCATAAATGGAGCGGGTTCTGTGTTGCTCATGGCCTGCTGGCCCAGGGAATCTGTCCCCCAATATGTGGTGCTTTTTAACCTCAGTTTAGTCCTTCCTTTCTGAATAGAGGTCTTCTTCTAGGGACAGGGGACAAGTTTTGTGCTCCTCTGTGTCTCCTGTGTGGCTCCCAGTGGCTTTCCTCTAATTTGGGCACTTGTGTGTTGGCCCAAAGCCACCTTTATTGCAGCTGATGACACTTCACCCCTAATTCTAGCTCCAAAAATCCAAAATTGAGCTCTGTGGAGCCTTACAGATAGGAATTGAGCAACCTGGTCTGGTGGAAGGATTGCCCATGGATGGGCAAGGAAGGGCTTGCCCGTGGATGGGCAAGGAGAGCCCTTCCAACCCAAACCTTTCTGGGATCCTGTGAAATCTCAGTGGGAATGAATGGAGCATGTGGCTCCTCCAGGGAGGCTCTGAGGTTCCTCCTGGGCAATGAGAAGCAGTCTCCCTCCAGCCTTGCCTGGGGCTGACTTCTTGGAGCCAGCAGAGAGGGAATAACTTGTCCTCTGGAAACGTTCCCTCTGTGGTGGCTTGGAGTTGTCTCTTTTTTAGAGGATGCTTTTGTGCTCTCTGCCTGGTGCACGCATGGGAGATGTTTTGTCCTTTCGAGTGCAAGGCAGAGAGTCCCTCCACTCAAGCAGTAAAGCTCTGCCTTGAGCAGGGAACATCCTGCCATGGCTTTAGGATGACTTTCAGGTGTCGTTTTAATTTTGTCTGGTGACTAATGCCACAAAAAATGCGCTTGAGATTCAGCCCAGCTTCGTCCAGCAAGGAGAGTGATTTTGAGCAAAGACTTCTGCCAGATTTGCATGAATTACTATTTTTGTTCCAAAGCACCTTGCTAAATAAGGGGCATCTATCCCCAAAATGGCTAAATGTTTTGCCAGGGGGTGTGTCCTGGCCCAGGGGAGCAGCTTTGCCATCACACAGGAGGGAGAGGACTTTGGCTCTCGCCTCACACCGTGTTAATCCCGACAAGGGCCTCGTGTGTTCTTGGACTGACGTAAAGCCGCAGTTCAAAGTGCGTGACTCTGTTTGCAGATAAAGCCTGCCCATAAACATTTGGGGCTTAAAAGTGATGAAATTGGTTTCTTATCAGCCATCTGACCCGCGGTGATGGGATTGAGCAGCTCTTAACCTGGTGAGACTGAAACAACAAAACCCCGAAGCAGCTCCGAGACCAAAACAACAAAACCCTGAAGCTCTGACAGATGGGGGTGGCTGGTGTTGTTTTGGGTTTTTTTCCTCTTCATGGCACTCCTGTTGCTGTGGAAAACACTTGGAGCCAATGCTTGGATGCTGTCTGACCTCCCTCACCCCCTGGTTGAGTTAATTTGCAGGTTGCAGGGAGTCTCTGTGCAGTCTGCTGGGCTTTAATTTTGGGATAATTAATTAAACAAGCAGGCGTGGTGTTTGCTCTTGTGTTGCATAAACAGCAGCCAGCTTTGGTGTATCTCAGGCACCCTCCTGGCTGGCAGGCAGAGGTAGGTGTCTGCACCTGGAAAGCTCATTCCCACCCCTGGAAAAGCTCTAAGCTAAATTAAAGTGAGGACTTGTGCTGCTGAAAATGAGCCACGTGGTCTTTTGTGTCCACATAATTAGTGTGGTGTTCAAAGCATGCTCTGGATGGAAGCAGGAACACTTTCTGGGATGGGTCTGCACCTTTGCAGGTGAGAGCAAACCTGAGGTCCTAATCCAGGTTCTGGTTGGTTGGTTTAGATCAGATAGGAAGAAGATATTCTTCCCTGAGAGGGTGGCATGGCCCTGGCACAGGGTACCCAGAGAAGCTGTGGCTGCCCCTGGATACCTGGAAGTGTCCCAGGCCAGGTTGGATGGGGCTTGGAGTAGCCTGGGATGGTGGAAGGTGTCCCTGCCCATGAGACAAACTTTTAAGGTCCTTTCCAACCCCAACCATTCCATGATTCTCTGATCTGCCCTCACATCTTCTTCCTACTTGCATCATCCCTGGGAGCTTGCTCTCCAGGTGTCTTTGGCCTCTTTGTAACGTGGAAATCCCTGGTTTGTGAGATTGGGTCAAACATGGAGAATCCCATGATGTGACCAAACCTCACCTTTCCTTCCCATGAGAAGACCATCAGCTCCAGCAAAGAGTTAAGCTGCTTAAACCCAGGTGTCCCAGGCAATCTGGTTTGGGGTTGTGTGCTAAAGGGGGGCTTAAACCCCTGCTGTTTTGGGGAAATTCTTTGCAATGTGCTGATTCTGTTTGTTTCCACTTGAAGAGAGAAAAGGAGGTTTTTGGCTCGCGTCAGCATTTTCAACACGGCTGAGGTGTCCTGTAATCCAGCAGCAGATCAGTGATGGATTCATCAGGAAGGTGTGCAAGAAAATTAAACCAAGGGGGTGGTTTTGTCCCAGCTTGAATGAGTTCTTGGAATCCAGATGGGTTTCATTTGTCATGGCTTGGTGTCCACGGGCTTGCTCAGGTGGCGAGTTGGGAACAAAACCCCTTGTTTTTCCCAAAAATGGATCTCCTGAGTGAGGATACCTGGAGACAGATCAATCAGTCCTGGTGGAGAACTTGGGCTGGGAGGGCTGCGTGGAGTTGTCTGTGATGCAGTGCTGGCAGCTGCCTCATCTCTTGTGGTCTGCAGTTCATCTCTGGAGCTTTGTGTTGTCCTCTCTGCAGCAGTTGTGGTGGAAGCCTGTCCAGCCAGCAGCACGAGTGACTTTTCCTGTGCTTGCCCTTCTCTGGTCACGCTGGTGGGACTGGTTTTCCAGCCAGGAACAAGGAGAACACGTGGCATTGCAGCAGCTCCTCTCAGGCTAGGGCAGACTCAGTGAAGGGTGTAGGGGACAGGGCTCTGAAGTGTTGATGCAGTTAAAGATCTGTCATCCTCTCCTCTTGGGGGAGGCTCAGCAGTTCAGGGACTTGTGCTTTTGACAGCTCTTGAAGGCCAAATTAGCATCCAAATTATCCCGGGAAGGAGAAGCTGCCAGGACTGTGCTCGAGGGTGGGAAGATAGTGAGTTGCTCCAGGGTTTTCTCAATTAGTACCTTTTGCCTTCGAGCTTCCGTGGATCTGGTTGCTTTGAGATGGGGAGGAGGGGTTGAGTGCCCCCCCTTGGGTGATTATGAGCTGGTTCTTGCAGCACCCACAGAGGTGGGAAGCTGTTTTCCCTCCTTTTGACTTCCATGGCTTCCCTTACTCTGCTCCGTGTGGGTGTTGGCCTGAGATCTCCTGGGTGACCATGGTGTCCATGCATTTTCCTGGTGATTCTGCGAGGATCTTTTCTTTAAAAGTGTCTTACTGTGGCTCTGGAAATCTGGGTTTCATTTCTCCTCCACCACTGATTGCCTGTGTGAGCTTGGGCTGTTGCCTGATCCAGCTCAAATTTGAATTTCCCTGCTTTGAGAGATGTTTGGTTCATGCTTTTGGCCCTAAGTGTCCTTCAGGAACAGCTTTGCTTTAGCTGTTGGCCAAACTCTTGGACTTGTGAAGGGCTTTGGAGGGGCTGTGAGGGCTTGGAGGAAGGTGGTTCTCTCCTGGACTCCTGTTCCATCCAAGGGTTTAAAAGCTTGAGTTTATGGCTTTTATGTTTAACTCTGGGAGCACAGCACTGGGTGTGACTTTGGGTTCTCATGGTTTCCTTGATCCCTGTGGGACTTGTTTGGATTAAACTCCTTGCCCTGCCAGAGGAGCATCCATCCACAGCTCCCTATTGGAAAGCCAGAACACCTTTGGGAGTGCCCTGCCTGAATTAGGAAGCGTTTCCTCCCTGGGCAGACAATAGGGACAGGGTGGACCAGGACTGAGCTCTGCCTCTTCTGATCCAAGCGCTGGTGGACATCAAATGAGAGCCTGTTCTTGAGGGAGATGAGTTTCCCGTTGCCTTCCAGCCCATCCATTGATTTCCTTGCTGTAGGGACATTGCAGAGGCAAAAATGCCTGTGGGTTCAGGGGAAGATTGACCAAGGCCTCCCCTGAGCAAGAGGAGGGGCTGCAGAGTGATCCCCATTGAGGTCTCCTTTGATCTCACTGCTTCACCAAGAGATGTTTGGGCAGACACCACCTCTGGGTGTTTATGTGGCTCTGTGGAAAGGAGGAATCTGCTCTTGGGGAGCGCCTCGCTCTCCGTGCTGGCGTTCCAGCAGCATCCAATGCACCAAGGACCATCCCACTGGAGACATCCCTCCTCCTTGCTTCTTTTTGGGGATGCCAGAGGGGGTGGCTGGTGTTGCAGCCTGTGGTAGTGTTGAAACCATGGAAGCAAGTCCAGCTTTCTTTACTTCCCTGTGTTATCAGGATGGGCATGCATGTTGTGGTTTTGTTGCTGGGAAGCGTTGCTATGGAGAGGGAGGACCTGGGCTGTTGTCCCAGGAATACCTTTTTGGTGGCCCTGTAACCCTCACAAGGGTTTCTGCCCTGTGCAGCGCCTCCAGCACCTTCCTGCCCTCCCAGGTTTGTTAAACCTCTGCCACACCAGCGCCGTTTTCAGGGATTTGGGGTGGGCTTTGAGGTCGCTGTGGGTGCTCGAGGGTGGTGCCTGCTTCTCCAGGACCCTCCTCTCCCATTGCATCACTGCTGGGCAGCAGCAGGAGATCCTGCAGGGAAAACTCCCTTTTCCCACCCTCAAGACTAATTAATATTTGGCTCTCACATAGCTGGTGATGGATATCCAGCAGGACTCGTGCTCTGGAGTCGCTGCTATAAAAGGAAGCTGTCCCGTCCTTCCTGCTTTGCCTGTGAGGGATGACATCCCCGGCAGGGAGGCCGTGACAGACACCAGCCACCAGCAGCCACTGGCAGCACACACCCAGCCAAAACTGCCTTCATTCCCCTCCCTTCTCCATCACACTGGCCACGCTTGGCTTGCCCTTTGCTTGGCAGCAGGAGCTGAGCCAAGCTGGAGCTCGAGGGCAGGATTTTTCCATGGGGTTTGGCAGGGAATGGCACAGCATGGGGCCGGGCTCTGCTGCCGCTGCGTTGGGTGTAGTCGTTCCCACATCACATGGTGGGAATGGGCTCCAAAGCAAACCCCTGGGACCTGAGGGTGCTGCAGGGGGAGTGGGAGGTCCCAATACTTCCACAAGTCCCTTCTTGCTGGCTGGAAAAGGGACGGAGAGCGCCGTGTGTTGTGTTCCTGGCAGCTCCCGGGAGGCTCGCGCTGGGACGGACGTGTGAGTTCACACCAGGGTGTTCTTTCTGGTACAAAGAGCTGGTGCTTGGTGTTGTCTTAAGGGGTGGTTTATCTTTGCTTGGCTTGGGTGGGTTTTTTTCTTTTTTTTTTTTTTGGAAGATGAAAGCATTGGTTTGGCAAACACAAGCGGTGAGGGAGGAGGAGGAGATAAGAGAGAGGCAGCGGGGTCAGGAATCACCGGGATATGGGGCATGGCCGCCATCAGACTTGGGGATGCTTGGGCCAGGTTTTTGAGGGGAAAAACCCAACAGCAGCCAGTTCTCCCCCACCAGCAAGGCTCATGGAAGAGACCTGGATCACTGGGAGACAAGCTACAATGTCTTCAGCCCGTTCCTTGCTACCAGCAGCTTCCAAAGCCATGCCAGTCTTGTAGGGAGGCTGCAGAGGACCTGGGTGGGGCTGTGCTGATGTTGCCAGTTCCGAGGACATTGTGTTTTTTCATCTGCCTGAAGATCTGTCAGTACAAGTATGGAGGAAGGATGGAATTCCTGAAGTGGTGGGGTCATTTTCCACTGAGGGGAGGCCTTTCGAGCAAGGGCCAGCATTGTGTCATAGCCATGAGGGGCATCTTGAAGGTGAAGAATTCACAGGGCAAACCCAAGTTCCGAAATCAGATTGTTTGCTGAAATTTGGCAGTTTTGTCCCCTTTGGGGCTTTTTACAGCTTCTTTTGTAGGCCATCACACCTTGCAGTGGAATGGTGTCATCTGGCACTCCCTGAGCAGCTCCCTCAGGGCTGGGGTGTCCCCGGGGTGTGGAGGGCTCTTTTATGCATCTGATGGCACAGATTTGAGTTACTTTGGGTGTTGTGACTGATAAAAGCAACATCTTCAGTGAATTCATTGTGTGGGACATTCAAGTGTTGTTGGGAGTGCTGTGGCTCTGGGACATGAATTCCTCCCTAGAAAAAGTTTTATGTTTGCTCATATCCGAGCAAAGCCGACTATTTTTAAAAGAAACCTCCAAAAACACTTCTGTGTTTGTAGGAGAGCCAGAGGAACTTGACTTTGGAGAAAGGAAAAGCAAATTAAAAGCCATAAAGCAACAAGTGCCTGGAGTTGATCTTGGCTCTGGTGTGGGGAGAGGATGATGAGGGATTGATTGGAAGCTCTTTCTTTTTTTTCCCAGTTTTCAATTTGTGGCCAAGGGTAGGGTGGGAGATTTCCTCTGAGCTTGCACCACAATCTTGAGAGGCTTTTAATGGATTTTCCAGGGAAAACAGGGGGGCAGGATAGTAGCCATGGCAGAGCTGACCAGTCTCGTGTCACAGTGGCTCCTGTTCCTTGTGCTTCCCATGGACACGGACGACCCCTGCAGCTCTGGGGAGGGCTGGGAATGTGGGATGGGCAGGGATGTGTGCTGTTCCCTTTGCTGCTGGCAGCTGCTTGGCTGCACCTGGAAGCACCTGGCTCCATCTTCAGCCCTGACAGTGCTTGGTGCCACCCAGCCCTGCTGGCTCTTATTCCAAATTCTTGGCAGCCAGGGATTTTCCCTCACCGAGGCTCCTGGAGGGGTCCTCTCCCACCCTTGGCCAACAGCAGATCCTGCTTCCCGCCCTCCGGCTGTGCACTTTGGGGTGTTCCCGTGGCTTTACTGCATTTCTTTGCTCCAGGAGGTGGGTTTGGTATTTTTCCTGGGATTGCTTTTCCCTGTCCAGCATGGCTGGGTGCCCATGGTGTGTCTTTGACTGATAGCAGAGGTTGATCCATCCCAGGATGAGCTTGGAATGATGGATGCAGCTGGGAGCGCTGGGGAGGATGGGGCTTGGCCTGTGCCAGGGGGTCTTGGGGGGCTGCAGTTGGATTTCTGGGATAAGTTACTTTTATGTATTTTATTAATATTTATTTTTGGGATGTTATTTTTTAACCTTTTGCATGCCAGGAAATGCTGCAGCTGTGATGCTGAATGCTGTGTCTTCAAGTACTGCAGGAAAATCAACCTTAGGGTTTAGTTTTTAGTTAAGTTTTAGTAAGTGGCTTTTTTTTAATAGATGAGACACTGTCACCAGCCCCAGACCTGCTGCTGCTCCCTGCCTGAGGGAGCAGCTGGAGCTGTGTCAGGGGATGCTTAGGTTGGATTTTAGGAAAAGGTTCTTCCCCCAGAGGGTGGTGGGCACTGACCAGGCTCCCCAGGGAAAGTTAAGTCCAGGGGCAATACCGTCCATCCCAGGAAGCTGTGAGGATGCACCCATGGGAGTCTGCTCACCAGGACTTCCCTAAAACTTTCTCCAACTCCCAGCAGAACCTGGGTAGGATTTGAGAAAGAAAAATGTAACCACTGTGGGGCCCTGGTCCCTGCAGCTGGATTTGTTGGGATGGGGGGAGCAGGCAGAAGATCCCTCTGACTCGTAGGGTTGGATTTGACCCTGCAGCATTCCCTGTCCCTCGTGAGAGGGAAAAACCAGTGTGAAAAGCAGGTGTGGGTGCCTTTGAGAAGCTGCAGGACGAGCTGCTGGCACTGTCACGGCGTGCTCTGGTCACCCACTGGTTTCCTTCCCCCCACCATTCATTTTGGATTCTGTTTGTGGCTTTGGGTAAACAGATGGGGCTGGGTTCTTCCCTGGTCTATATTTAACCCCAGGCTAAATTTAAAGCGCTTTCAGAGGAGTTTGCAGACCATTGTCTTGGCGATTTCTAAACAAATCTTGCCCCTTCCACCCTTTGTTTCCCCCCACTTATCCCTTTCACCCTCACTCAGCTTGAATTTGAGGGTTTGCTCGTTACCTCTGCATTCAGAAACGTTTTGGGTCCATCCCCAGCTTCATAACAGGGCTCCCATCTCAAATCCTTCAGTGTTGTGTGTGTGCGCATCCCGACATCCAGGAGGGACAGACAGATCCAGGATGCTGCTGTCAGGAGAGGAAATGCCTTTCCATTATCCCTCATTTGTGTGTAGATTCCCACTGCCTTTTGGGGCCTCAGGGTTCGATGCAGAGGGGATTTTTCCAGCTGTTTCTCCACACAGTCACATCTGTCAGAGACCTTTAGCAGGAAGTTTCCCATCTCCTTATATAAATAGAGGAAGGAGGAGCATCCCTGCAAATTCCAGGCTTGTGGATATGTCAGTGAGAGCTGTCAGGGCTGTAGCTGCCATAATTAATATAAAATTCATTTGATGCTGGACCAGCAGGCAGGTGTTTCAAAACATATTCGTGGCTTACACTTGATTTTTTTCCTACTTTGTGCAGTGCTTCCCGAGCAGGGGGGAATTTTGGGATGCTACAGTGGCTTGATTTTATTTTTAACAAGATTGTGCACAAGAATCACCAAAATTGGTGATTGGTGTGGGGTCTCTAGAGGGAGGCACTGTGTATTTGGGGTCTTTCCATGCCACCTAGAAAAGCTGCAATCCCAAATGGCATTAATGGGAAACTGGGTGGGTGGTGAATGGTGCCAGCCAAGGGGAGCATCCTTCCTCCCTTCTTTGCTTCCTGCTGGTTATTCATTCTTCTTGCCCCTGGCAGCAGCTCCAGGTTCCCTCTCTTACCTGTCCCAGCTCTGATAAGCTCGGCCTTGACTCCAAGTCTGGTTTCCCTGTGTTTATTCCCTGCCAAACCCTTTCCCCTTGGATTGCTCCCAGCAGGACCCGACAGGAGGTTCTCCTCGAAGGGGAAATGTTTGCACACAAGTTCTCCCTTCCCTTTTCTGGCTGCAGCCTGGTGCATCCCTTCCAGCCAGCCACATTCCCGGCATACCAGCCCTAGGGATGGCTTGGGAAGCATTTCAAGCAGGCTGGAGTATCTCCTGCTTAGGCTCTCCCCTGCAAATTTCCTCTTGCTGCATTCCAGAAAAGGGCACCAAATCCTTCAGGACTTGCTGTTCCCCCTCACAGTGCCGGAGGAGACATCAGTTCTGTATTCCCACCTAAGGAATTTGGGTCTGGCTGTTATTTCCTGCTTGATTTCATTTTCAAGCAGAGAGAGGAAAAGAAAAAAAATAAAATTGCATGGGAGGGGGAGAAGGGAAGGACAGCGTTAGGACTGGATGAAAATCCCTTTGTAAAGCAAGGAATTTGGATATAACTTTTAATTGAAACTTTTATGGTTAAGACCTGTTGGTGTTTTGCAGCCAGGCTGGAGTTTTGTGGCAGCTCTGAGGGAGCAGGAGGCAGGGGCTGAATCCGGAATTTCCAGGATGATCCTGGGTACGCCGGACTGCGCTCGTGCTCCCCGGTGCAAACCTGGAGCAGCAGCTCATGGCTCAGGCTGTGCTCCAGCCGTGCCTTCAACCTTCCCTGCTCATCCTGGCCCATCTAGCCACTGTCCCAGCTCCAGAGGACACGGGTGACGTCAGGGCAGCTCTTGCCCATGCTTGCATCAGCCACGATGTTGGTGGTCGGAGTGTTCTGTGGGAACAGGGCTCATTTTCCTCTCGGCTGATGCAGCTGCTCTTCCACAGAGGTTCTGGAAGTGTTTTTACAAGTGCTTCTGGAAAAAAGGAGGGAAAATCTCTTTATTTTTATCATATTCACTGCAGGAAGAGCTGTTGCTCTGCCTGGTTGGCCAGGGAAGGGGAGAGATGTGGGGAGCAAGAGGGAAGAGCCGTCCTAGGAGATGCTGCAGTGGGGGAGAGGGATGACCCATCTGAACAGGGAAAAGGCTCGGTCCTGTGGGTCTTCCCTGCTCCCACAGCAGCCCAGTGCTCAGTGGTTTTATAATTGTGTTACAGCATGTGTAAATGCTTGGGAAATGGGGAAAAGGACCAATTTACCATCCTGGGAGCAGCGTATTCCCAAAAAATTCTTAAAGGCCAGAGGGCTGCTTTGGATGGGGTTGTGTCCAGTGCTGTGCAAGACCAGGCTGTCCTTGCTCTCCAAGGGTTTGTAGGCAGCGCTGGTTTCTGGGAACATCCAGGTTATTAGCCACGATGGTTTAAGGAGAACGGGACAGGCTCTCCTGTATCAGCACTAAGGGATCAGCGTGTGGGTGGCATGGGGTGACCCAGAGCCTTTCTAACACCCTGCCCTTTGCCTGTCTCCCTCAGGCTGATTCCTCGAGGTGACACTGGGGTTCCCATTGCCGGGAGGGAGGCCATGGCCATGTAGTGCCCACCGGGAGCGGAGATGGCAGCGCAGAGGATCCGGGCGGCCAACTCGGGAGGGCTCCCACGCTGCAAGTCCGAGGGGACGCTCATCGACCTGGGCGAGGGCTTTCCTGAAACCACGCTCTGCGACGTCAAAGGTGCGTGGGCATCCTCCTCCTCCTCATTCCAGGCCCATCCTCACCCCCCGGGAGGGCTCGGTGGCACCAACAAGGCAGAGACAAAGGTGTTCTCTCTCCCCAGTGCTGAGAGCCTGGGTTGCTCCTCCAGGTTGCTCCTCCAATAATCCTTTTTTTTTCCCTCTGCCTTTTATTGCTTTTTCCCCCCCCCCCCCCCCC
>VZUI01092010.1:0-54133 GCA_013401135.1 Cettia cetti | reverse complement strand
CAAGATGGCGGAGGGGCTGGAGCGCGTCCGCGTCTCGGCCGCCGAGCTGCGGGACATGGTGGCGGCGCAGGCCCGCGCGGCCGGCGGCGGGCGAGGTGAGGGGAGCCGGGGGCACTCGCGATCCGCTGCCGGGCCGTCCCTTCCTCGCAGAGGTACCTGCCCGCGGGCGCGCACGGCCCCGCGGCCGCGCTGCCCCGCTGCGCCTGGGGTAGGGCTTGGGGCAGAGCTGCCGCCCCGCCGGCGCCGGCACGGGGCTGTCCGGGGTGGGAGCGCACGGCCGGCGCCGCACCGAGAACGGGCGGCGGCAGCCGGAGCGGCTCTGCCCGGGGATGGTCGGTCCCAGCCCTTCGGGGTCCTCCGGGCCGAGCCCCCGGTACCCGGCGGCGGTTCTGGGCTGCGGCCGGTGCGCGGGACTGGTGGGAGAAAGTTTAGGGAATGCAGCGGGGAGCAGCCTGGCTTTGGGGGGTCGTTTAACCGTGCGTGATCCGGCCTGGGCTCTGTAACGATTTTTTTTGTAAATACGGTTAAAGGAGGAGGAGAGAAACGTTACCGGATTGTGAGCAAGGGGGAAAGGCGTCCTTGAGTCCAAACGGTCTGGTGGCAGAGCCGGCGCTGCTGGGGAGGGCAGCTCCTGCACCGACAGCAGGCAGGTGACTGCTGCTGAACCTGTGGTGATACAACTTTACTCTTGTTACTTGTGCTCGAGTCTCGTGTGGGGCTTTGCCTGTGCCTTGTTGGTGCTATGAGGCAACACCTGTTGCAGGAGGGGATTTGGGACATGGATCAGGCCAAGGATTTGGTCAGCTGTTTTAGACTTTCTCGTTTTCTACTCTTATTCTGTGATTTCACATGAATATTGATATAAATTTTCAGACCTGTCCTGGACCTGCCCTGAGGGTGGCAGGCTCTGCCTTGACTTGAATATTTGTTGTGGTATTTTTTGGTCCCTGGGAATAACTTTCTTCTGTCTGTTTTTCCCTAGAAAACATGAAGGAGGTGAAGGAGCCGAGGCATCGCAAAGACAACAGGCGCCCAGACCAGGAGATTTACAAGCCTGGCCTCTCCAGACTGAGGAGCAAACTTGTGTCACCAAAGCAAGAGGCCTCAGAGAAGGAAAGGAGCAAAGCTGAGGAGGACAAGGAGGAGAGTGCTGGGGACAAGGACTCTGTGGGAATGGGAGCTCCAGCTGTGGAGCACTGGGACAAAAGCGACGGCCCCAAGCAGAACGGTCCTTCACAGGAAAAGGAAGAAACAGAGACCAAAGGCAGCCTGCAAAGCCAGGAAAACTCATCCAAGCAGCCCATTGTGGATGAGTGGTGTCCAAAGACCCCCAGGAGAACCAAGAAACCGGACCAGCAGATCTACCAGCCTGGGAAACGCCTGCAGTCTGCTGCTAAAGAACCCTCCCTGCCATCGGCCAGCGAGGAAATCTCCGGGAAGATGGAGCAGCTGAAAGTCGAGGGAGATGAGGACACTGAGAAAGGTGCTGGGAAAGACAGCAACAGGAAAATTAAATCGAGCAAGGAGGATCGAGAGGGGAGCCAGGCAGGGGAAGCAGTGAAAGCCTCCAGGGGGGATAAGGGGAGACGAGCAGAGCGAAGTGACAGGGTGAGGAGGACGGGGGAAGAGGCGCTGCCGGGGAAGCCGGGCTCCACCAAGCGCTATTCCCGCACGGACAAGCGGCGCAGCCGGTACCGCACCTGCAGCACCAGCTCAGCTGGGAGCAACAACAGCACGGACGGAGCCCTGCTCGTGGATGGGGTGGAGAGGAGGCAGGAGCGTGCCAGGGAAAGGATTCGTCCTAGGAAGCAGCTCTCTGTGTCCTCCACCGACTCCCTGGACGACGACAGGATTGACGAGGCGGAGGTGTACGTCTCCAGCAGGAATTCAGACAGGAGGAGGCATTCGGAGCAGAGCCGAGCTTCCAGGAGTGAGAGCGACTGGAGCAGCAATGGCAGGGAAGTCAAGGGACCCTTTCGAGTGAAATTTGTCAGCAGGGCCGCGAGCAGGGACGTCAGCTTGGCAGATACAGATAAAAAAAAGTCCCTGAAGGCCTTAGAGGTTTCAGAGGCGAGGAGCCAGAGCAGGGAGCCCCAAGGGAGAGGCCGTGGGATTCTGTTCCTGCCTGCCAACACGGACCTCTCTGCCAGCTCGGGGGGTGTCCCTGAAGCCACTCACGCCGGGCCCCGGCTCCTGCTGGGCGGGGCTGGCAGCAAAGGCCCCCGGAGCCGGGGCCGAGGTGGCACCGCCCGCCGGCTGTGGGACCCAAACAACCCGGACCAAAAACCCGCCCTGAAGAGCCAGACTGCTCAGCTTCACTTCCTAGACACGGATGATGAAGTGAGCCCCACCTCCTGGGGGGAAGCCCGCCAGGGCCAGCCCTCCTACTATAAATTCCAAAACTCTGACAACCCCTATTATTACCCTCGTGCCTCCGGGCAAGGCCCCCAGTATCCCTACAGTGGATATTCCCTGCAGTATCCTCTGGGTCCAACCAACGGGGTGTACCCAGGAGCCTATTACCCCGGGTACCCTGGCCAGGCAGGGCAGTACCTGTGTGGCCCACTCCCCCCTACTCCTCTGAGCCCTGAGATGGAGCAGCAGATGAGGAACATGCAGCAGCAGGAGCTCAGCAAACTCCTGCGTGAGGCTGGGAACCAGGAGCAGCAGCTCAGCAACCTCCTGTCCAGAGACCGCATCAGCCCGGAGGGGCTGGAGAAGATGGCCCAGCTGAGGTTCGTGGTGGGCAGTGAAGGGGGAGTCATTTCCAGGGTGAAACACAGCAGAATGGTGTCTCCTTGGGGATCTCTGTGTCTCAGTGGCCGGGAGGTGTGGCACTGGGTTGTTGGTTTTTGATGTGCTGGGTCTGTTTGTTGTGTGCCAGTGGTGTGTGGGTGGTGGAAGGAAACTGGGTGAGGATGGATGTCACTTCCATGGGCTGGGAGCTAAGCTGTAGCATCTTGTGCTTGGTGGATGCCTGGCAGGAACACAGAGGAGCAGAACAAGCACCTGCTGCAGATTTTTGGCTCTTCTGGCTCTTGCTGGACCTGATGTTTCTGAGTTCCAGTGGTCTCAGTGTTTGTTGTCAGATTTCTGCTTTCTTACCTGTCTTCAGTGTGTTCTCAGGAAGCATTTTGTGTGTTCCTGGTGCTGTCAGTGTCAGTGCCTTTCCAGTGCTGTGTGGTTTTGCTCCTGATGCCACTCAGCATCGTGACACTCCAGTGGGAGTAGCCTGGTGATGCCAGTCTGTCAGGAGGGAAGTTGCTCTGGGGGATTGTTAACATGACTGTAACAAGTTTCTACTTGGCATATTTCATATTTATTTGTGACCTCTTGTCTGCATGGCTTCTCTGGAGGCTGATTTTTAGAGCTGACTGGTAACAAATCTAGCAAGTGAGCTCGTTTCAGGGCTTGTTCTGTGTTTTGGGGCTTGCTCTATAGACCAGAGGGTGGAATATGTGATTGAAGCAACACTAGAGGCTTCAGGTCTTCCTCAAGGTGCTGAGGTCGCCCAGAGCTGTTGTGTGGAGGGAGAGAAAGCACTGTGGGAGTGCAGCTGTGCCCTGTGGAAGCCCACCCTGCCCTGGGAACGTGGGCACAGTTGACCCTGTCCTTGCTGGCAGTGTCCCTTGTGTCCTGCCTGTGCCTGCTGCCGGCTGTGTGGGGACTCTTACCCGACATCCATCTGCAGAAATGTCCAGTTCCCTTGGTGTTTGTGCTGTCCCAGTGTGTGTGCAGGGTTTGGGGACTGTGTGGGCTCAGCAGCCCATCCTGGCTCTGTGCTTTGCACAGGAACCCACCATCATCCTTCTGTTAGTGTGTCAGGTTCTTCCAGGTATTGCCATCTGGCTTTGCTCCAGGCTTTACCATCCACACTCTGCTACTGTTTCTGTAGGGCTTGAAAGATTATAAGGAATAAGGCAGGAACAGCTGAGGATCCCCATTACCATTAACTTGCCCCACATGTTTCAGAGTTGTTCCTACCCTGCAGCTATTTTATTAAATTTGGGGGAGGAATTCTACTCCAGCATCCAGGCAGGGCTGCAGACAGCTGACAAGGGGAATGTGATTTCTGTGACTCTGAGGCTTTATTTCCATTGTTCCCAACTTGTTCATTTTAGAGGAAGCATGGTCTGTGTCTGCTGTGTATTTTGGTTGGATGGAAGGGAGGTGGGGATCATTTTAATGGCAAGATCTCTGTTGCCCTGTGGTTCTTTGTGTTCTGCTTCCTGGCCCAGATCTTGTGCCCAGAAGGATCAGAGCCTGGCAGCTCTGTGTTGGATCAGGAGACACTTGTGCCTTGCTGTTGGCAGAACTATAGTCTTGCTCCTTGCTCTTTGCCAAGCCCTGATCCATTCTGAGTCACCTGTACAAAGGAGATGCTCCTTTTGGATTTGCCCCCTTGGGGCAGCAGGAGGGGTGTTAGATTGCAGCAGCCCCCATCTCCCTGGAGGATGTGTGTGGAAGCACTGAGTGCTGCTGGCAGCTGGATGTGAGCAGCAGGTGGTTCAGCATGTGTTCCCTGTGCTCCTGGGCAGTTGCTGTTGCACTGAGCCCTCCCTGACTGTGTTTTGCTATAGGGTGGAGATGCTGCAGCTCTATGAACGCTGCATCCTGATGGATATTGAGTTCTCTGACACCCAGAACGTGGACCAGTTGCTGTGGAAAAATGCCTTTTACCAGGTGATTGAGAAATTCCGGCAGCTCCTCAAGGACCCTCAGGGGGAAAATGCCCAAGAAATTCGGAATAAACTGCTCTTGCTTCTAGATGAGGTAAGAAGAGAGAAACATCCCCAGATTCCACTAAACCTTTGGGTGGGATTGACTGGTTTTTAGAAAGGGATGGTGTAATGGGGCAGCTGCTCATCTTGATATTATTCATGTCTCCATGTGCCTTAGGTCATCCTTGTGCAAAGGATGTGTCCTCAGACACATTATGGTTTAGTGGGGCAGGTGGAGGTTGAGGTAGACGTCTGTTACAATTTAAACCAGGTTTGTTTTGGTGTATTTGTGTTAATTAGAAATTGATTTAAGCTGAAATGAAATTAATGCCCTGAAGTGGAGATAAACAGAAGTGTTTCTGGAGGTGTTTGTGCCAACTTTACCAAATTGGCTTGGAAGTCATTCTCTGAAACTGCAGCTCTTTGTACCAGATAGGCTGACAGACCTGAGATGATGTGTTTTAAAGAACTAGTGTGAGAAAAGGAACTACTGGAGGCCTTTAGTCCACCCTCCTCCTCAAAGCAGGACTCGTTAAGCACTCAATCAAGTCAGTCCTGATTTTATGTAGCTCGATCTTAAAAACCTCTGAGGCTGGACATCCCCCAACCGCCTTGTTGTGTTCTGAAGTGAAAAGCCCAAACCTCAGGGAGATGGAGCTCCCTTCTTGCACATGGCAGGACTGGTGTGGTGATTTTGTGCTTGCCATTAGAAAGACAACATAACATCCAAGTGAGTGTGTGTATTTTGCAGGGCTCTTCTTTTTTTGATGGCCTCCTCCAGAAGCTGCAGGTGTCCTACCAGTTCAAGCTCGAGGACTACATGGATGGGATGGCCATCCGCAGTAAACCTCTCAGGAAAATGGTAGGTTGGCTTCTTCCTGGAGACTTCTCATCCTGGTAATCCTGTGCAAGGTGCTGCACTCAGTGTGCTGCTCTTGCCAGGGGGCAGGCAGCTGCTCTCCAAACAGAGGCAGTTTGTTTGCAGGGAATTTTTCTCAGCTGCTGGAGAACTCTGCACTCTGGTGCAGTAACATTTCATAGCTTCCTTTGCAAAGAATTTGTTTTGTACCAGCTCTGTGACCAGAGCTAATAAAGGAAAGAAGTATCCAAAGGCACCCTGACCTTTCCTGAGATATTGAACATGTCTTTTTTCTGCCTGTGGAATCCAGAATAAGGAGGGAAAGCTGGTGCTGCCTCCCTGACGTGTTGCCCTGGGCTGCGAGTGCAGGTGCAAGGGACAGCTGGGAAGGGATATTTTAGTCCAGCTCCATTCCCAGAGAGATGTGTTTATCTAACAGCTGTCCTCAAATTGGTCATGGACTGAACAACCCCCTTCTGGAGAGAGGTGGGATATTGTGTCAGAGAGGAGGTGTTTTGGGAATTGGCTTGACCTTACAAATGTTGAACCGGTGCCATGGAGCCTTGTCATTTCATTCTGCTGCCCGTTTGTGGGACCTTCAGTGCGTCACTGGCCACCTCTTGGCTCTGTACACGCCCTGTGGGCTGGCAGGCTCTGCAGGTGAGTCAGGGCTGTGTCCCAGGTGCTCCATGGCTGCTCCTTTGCAGGTGAAGTACGCCCTGATCAGTGCCCAGAGGTGCATGATCTGCCAGGGGGACATTTGCCGCTACAGGGAGCAGGCCAACGACACGGCGAACTACGGCAAGGCCCGCAGGTAGGCACTCAGCTGCTGTCCTTGCAGCATGGCTCTGCCTCTGGATACCAGGGATGGATGTCAGTTCAGCCCTGAACTTGCCTCTTGCCAAGGAAGTCTTTCTCCTCCTTTTTAACATCTTTCCACTCCTCTGTTGTATTGCAATCCTGTACAGGTGAAAGGTGTAGCTGACTTTTGCTGTTCCAGAGAGCAAGCTGCCAGATCCAGTCATCCTCCATCTAAAAATGGAGGTGGTGGAAGTTGTCCTGTGCTGATTCTGCAGCAGGGATGGTTTAGACCACTGAACTTGGCAGAATTGCTCTTGTATTGGCTTTTGCATCTATATGCTCTCACTCCATCAGAATTTACCAGCACTTATTGCTCCCTGCTCATCTGTGGGATGAGCCAGGGGTATTTCCTTCTGCCCTCAGCTGGATTTGCCTCTCCTGCCCAGTGCCCCCTCCCTCCCCAGGATGGGCACAGCTACTGTCTGTACTCACTCCTGCACAGGGCACAGTTCCCTGCAGGAATGCCAATTCCAAGGGAAGTTCTCCACCCTTGAGGACAAGGAAGACGGCCTGATGTCCTTTCAGTAACCCTTTCTCTCTGTTTTTTCCCTTCCCCAGCTGGTACCTGAAGGCTCAGCAAATTGCTCCCAAAAACGGCCGCCCGTACAACCAGCTGGCACTTCTGGCCATTTACACGGTAAGATGCTCCTCGTGCAAGGATGTGCAGGCACAGGGAGAGCCTCTGGGATGGCTGGGAGATTCCATCTGGTGGAGAAAGGCATTGTTTAGGGCAGTGCTCAGATGGTTTGGGTTTTTTCTTAAAAAAAAAAAGCCAGTGGCAGGGTGTGCTGTGTGGGTTCCAGCTGCTGTGGCTTCAGGCAGCTTTGTCAGGTACACTCTACTCCCTCAGGGATTTTGGGGGACTGTTCTGTGGGCTGTTGAGAGTGCAATTGTTTAAAGTTGAAAACACAGCCCACTTTTTGCATGAGATTTTTGTGCACAGAGCCATCTGTTTGCTATCTTATCACAGAACCTGTGGGCACTGGTCTAAGCAGCATTCACACGTGACTTCCCTGGGTTTCAGTTGTGCTGGCTACTCCAGCCATGCAGGAAAATTGACTTCAGGGAAGATGTGGCAGCAGATAACGAAAGCATCATGCTGGGGCACAGAGGCTGGCAGGGATCAGCCAGTTCCCAGCACTGGAAGATGCTGGTTTAAAGTAGAGCAGTTCAGAACTGTAGAGTTCAGAAGCACCATTCCTTCATGGCTGGGAAGGACCTTCCTCACTTGTCTGTCTGTCTGTCAGTATTGAGGGAGAGGGAAGGGGAAGCACATGGGAACCTGGCTTTGAATGCCCCAGAAGGAGTAGCAGCTCTGAGGCACTGGGTTTTGTTTTGTTGTGTTTTTTTGCAGAGGAGGAAGCTGGATGCTGTGTACTACTACATGCGCAGCCTGGCTGCCAGCAACCCCATCCTCACTGCCAAGGAGAGCCTCATGAGTCTGTTTGAGGAGACAAAACGCAAGGTGAGCCTTGGAGCTGGGCTGTGGGATGCTGCACCTGCCTCTGCTACCTGTCCTGTGCTGGAGAGCATGGAGAGAATGGTGGCCAAAAGTCCTCACCTACTTCTAAGAAATTTCATGAGAGAGGCAGCCTTCAGGGTGAAGGTTTTGGGGTGTTTTGGGCAGCTGAACCTCTTGTTTCTGGGTCACAAACTGATTTAGCTGAGCTCAGCAAAGGCTGTTGGTTGCTGTGGTTTGCAGCACAGCCTTGGCATGTGGCACAAGCATTGCTTTGTTCCCTAGGTGCCCCACACCTGTGGGGATAGGTAAGGGAGGCTGCAGTGCCTTTGTGCCCCAGGGAGTCATCACATGGGCTGCTCCCGGGACTGGACACAGCTTTTCCTGTGCTGGGGTAGCTGGAGTTGAAAACTGCTCACCTGCACTGTCCTGTAGAGTCAGAACCAAATTCTGGACCTGTGCATGAGTTACTGTGGCTGTGAAGCAGGGAAAAGGGCCCATCTTTCCACGTAGATGAAATGAAACACTTCCCCTGACCCTGATCCCTGGGTGACCTGAACGTGTCCTGTGTGCCCAGTCCGAGCAGATGGAGCAGAGGAAACATCAGGTGCTGGACGTGAGCCCCAACCGCCGGGGCAAGGGCAGGAAATCCACCCTGCGCCAAGTGGGAGACGATGCCACCAGGCTGGAGATCTGGATCCACCCCTCCCACCCCCGCTCCTCCCAGGGCCACGAGTCCGGCCGGGATTCCGAGCAGGACAACGGGCTCGGGAACCTCAGCCCCAGCGACGTGAGTACTGCAGGGGGCGGCGGTGCCTTGGGGCTCGTGTGTTTGGAATGCACTCGAGTGACACTGGATCTGGTTTGCTTTCCTGTTGCTAAATTTTCCAGTGTTCTGGCTTTCCCTGTGGGAGCTGTGCCTGGGTCAGGCTGAGGAGCTGGTGACCTCGTGCCTCTCGTGTTTGAGGCTTGTTGTTGCCATCCCTTTCTTGGCAGCGCGCGCTGGTGTGGCTGATGTGGAACAGGAGAGAGGCACAAACAGAAGATGCTGTAAAATGCTTCTGCTCTGAGGGTGCTAACTTGGGGGAGGTTCCTGGTGGGAAATGAGGTCAGGTGCTGGAGACCAGGGTTAACAGTGACCCTGGAAGTTCTGAGGCTTGTTCTGGAAGTGTGTCACTTGTCCCAGTGCCAGATGACTGGAGGTTTGCACTGGGAATGTGAAAACCGTGGTTTCAATTTCCACTGTAGGTGTTACGTTTGCATAACTTGCTCCGCTGAGAGGCCAGACCAGCACCTGTCTTTTGCAACAATTAAAAATATAATTAACTGGTGGTGTCTCCTATGAGCCTGTCCAGCTGTACCTTGCAGGAGGAGCACGGGTGAGCTCTGTTTGTCAGGCCCAGGAATGCGGGCAAAGGCAGTGGTGGTTGGGAGCTCATCCTCCAGGAATCTTTGCACTGCTCTGGCACATCTGACTTGCAAGAGAACTTGCCAGGGAGCTCTGGTCTGCCTGTCCTAAAATGGCTGTTAAGGATGGGAGTTTAGGAGAACTGGGAAAACCTTCCCTGCACACTGTGAAGGCCAGAGCTTCTCGGATTTGTGCTTTTGTAATGAGTTTGTGACTTCAGCTGGGTGGAACTGGGGTGAAGTCTTGGTGTTTTGAAAGATAAGCTCTGGCACGTTGCTGCAGCATTTTTCAGATGTTCCTGCCCTTGGTTGTTTTCCCTCTCCTCAGCTTTTCTTCTGGGGACTTTTGCTTCCTCAGCATCATTGAAAGGAATGTGCCAAGCTTTAGCTTCTCCATCAATCATTGATGAAGCTGCTTGGCATGAGATATTGTCACCTCGTTTTTGGGGCACTGTTGTGGGTTTCTCTTTTGCAGTGCTGTCACAGGAAGCAGTGTAGCAGCTGGCAAAGTGGGAGGCAGTGATGTGTTTGTAGTGCAGCACTTTGTGCTGGATCTTCCCCCTGCTCTGTTCAGTTGGGTCCGTGCTCTCTGAAGTGCAGCTTGCTGGCACTGTCTGTGCACACTGTCTGATATTTGCCATTAAGTCTTGATTTCTTTCTGTTTGAAACATTAGCTCCTGAAAAGTACAAACTTTCTGATCACGGAGAAGCCACACTATCAGAAATAGAATGGCAGAAGGGAGCTGAGGGCCTGGGTTTGGGCACTGTTGGTTTTGGCAGCCAGGATATTTATTCTCAGGCTGCCTGTGCCTGCTGTGGGGCAGCACTCGAGTTGGCACGACTGCTTATGGGGCCGTGTCACCCAAAATAACCACGTGGAAAGGAAACCTTAAATCTGTGTCGCTGCCAAAGCTCCCGAGCTGTGAAGCCGTGGGCTGGATAAAGACAGCAGCTCTTTGGGAAGCTCTGGACTCCTTCCTCATGGAAGCTGCAGCCTCCCAGCCTGTTCCTCACAGCATCCCCGGGTGTTTTGAAGCTGCTTGGCTGCAGAGGAGCCCTGAGTTGCCACTGTGTGGCACTGTTTGGCCTCGGAAAGGCTCTGCCTGGCCGGGACAGGAGCAGGAGCCGCCCTGGCTCTGGCAGCACCTCTGCCCCACATCCCCGGCCGGCAGGAAGGGAACAGCTCTGCTCCCAGGGGACGTGTGCCAGCGTTTGTGTGTCATTTTGGGGAAATGAGGCTAAATGTGTCATTGCCTCCCCAGTCCCTTCCTTGCCAGCTTCAGCCCTTGGAAAGGCAGAGGCAGGCTGTGTTCTTGTTGGCCCTGATAGCTGTGCTCTGCAGGTAGCAGAGGCATCAGCCTTATGGCAGCTGTGTCTGGGCCAGAGAAGGGGGTTTTGCAGGGCAGAATGGGTAAATTCAGATGCCAGCAGCTGATCTAACACTGCAAGTAGAGATATAAGAGCACTGGATGCATTCTGGGCAGAGTGTGGGAGAGAGGCTGCTTGCACCCTTCAGCCAGAGGCTGCTGTTTCAAACTCAGCCACAGGTGGTTTGACTGTGGGAGTACTGGCTGTTCTGCAGGTGTCAAGAGATCGATTGGGGATGTTTTCTGTCCTCAGTAGTCTCTGTCCTTACTGTGCAGGTGGTGAGGTGCCAGTTCTGTGATGTGCCACATTTTGCAGGGAGGTGCTGCACAATTGCTCTCCCAGCATCTGCTGGTGTGTGTGCTGCTCCTGTCAGCACATGCTTGCACATCTCTGCTCAGCACTCACATCATTTTCCCTTATGCAGCTCTGTACAAAGACCCCCAAACTGCTTTATTTGAGGGTCAGAAGCCCACAGCCTGGAGTTAGTAATGTGGGATGGCACGAGTGAAAATGCCAGCTCGAACCGCAGCCGTTTCTGGGCTGAGGGAGGCGTGTGGGGCTGGCACTTTGCCTTGCACTGTGCAGCTTGGCAGAGCTGCCTCTTTCACAGTTTGCTCCATCCCCTTTTCCAGGAAGGTGCAGGACTGGAAGAACACACCACCTGTGCACACCAAGGGGTGTAAATCTGTGTTTGGCCCCTGTCACTGCATTTGGCACTGCTAGCACACAGGACAAGGGACAGTTTTGGAGGGAGCTGAGGAGGTGTTTGAATTGCAGCCTGGCTGTTTTGTGCTCAGGGTTTTGGCTGTTTTAGCCACAGCCTTTTGGGGTTTCGTTCTGTGAACTGCTGCTCTCTGTGGTCTCTTGAACGTTGCATCTTTCTGGGTGTGCAGGGGCAGGAGGGCCCAGGCTGACCCTTTACCTGGCAATATCTGGTCACTTTGTGTGTAATTCCAATGAGAAATGCTAGAAAGTAGGCTGAGGAAGTGAACAGTTGTGTTGGTGAGCTGAAGAGCTGAGCCTCTGCCATTTCTCTCTGCCACTGGTTTCATTTGCCATGGGTCTGTATTCATGTTAAATCTGATAGTACCATAAGCAGTTTGCTCTGCAGGCTGTGAATTGGTAAAGTAAACAGGGCAAACGGGCTGTCAGTCTCTTGAGAAAGTGCTAATATTACACTGAGTTTGAGATTTTAATCACTCCTGTCAGGAAATGCTGAGTTAAGGTTCTCACAATTGCTGCTGCCTGCTGCCTGTGCTCTGCAGCAGGCACTTCCTTGTGTTACCACGCAGCATGCAGGCACTAATAAAGATTGCTGCAGCTAAGATTAGGGAAGAGAGGTTTTCCCTTGGCAGGCCAGTAATTGAATAATACTTCTCTCCAGATGTCTGAATACTTCATCATCATTAAAGAATTAAGTCTCTTAGCCTCTTTGTGAGAGGTCAGTCTTGTAGAACCATCAAAAGTTTGGTAGGGCCATCAGAAAAGCTCTTGGGAAAGCAGAGGCCAGAGTCGAGACCTGCTGTCACAGCCCTGTGCATCAGCTGCAGGAATATTCCCATTTTCCTCCAGCCTGCTGGTCAGGGGTAGAAGTTTTGGATTTGCCTGGTGCTGGGTGCCCATGGGGAAACAGCCCCTTTGCAGTGGCAGAGAAATTGGGGTGGAATCATCAGCTCTGAAATTCAGAGCAGGTTTTAACTTCCATTTCTTTACCCAGACTTTCTTCTCAGCAGCAGGTAGTGTGGAACACTGCACCAGGGTTTCCATGAGTGAGCTGTAAATACCACCACGAGGCAATTTTGGGAATGCCTATGCATCCAGGAACATGGGCAAGACCTTGGGGCTGCCCAAGCTGCTTCCTCAACAGAGGCCATGTGTCCTTAGTGAAAAGGGTCCCTGTTCCAGTCAGCTCCCGCATGTTTCACATCCTTTTTTCCTTGGTGATGTTTGTTGTTCCTGCTCGGTGCACTTGTTCCTCTTGGGCAGCAGCCACTTGGGCGACTGGGCTGGCTCCTTCTCCTGCCTGGTTTCAATCCATGGTGGGATAAAAACTCATTTTAGTCTGGTAGCAGTTGTGGTGGGGGTTTCTTGGCCATTCTGCTCCTTTAGCCTGTGCTTTGCTTGGTCCAGTCACACACGCAGGACCAGAAGTTTTCAGAGTTAGGGTTGCCTGGATGTCACTCCCTGGGAGTGTCTGGTTTGTTCAGAGGCTGTTGTGGTGTGAGCTGGGTGTCTGAGCATGGCCAAACTTTTCTCATGCAAATATACCCCCAGAGACAGCCCTAAGTTTCTTAGAGCTTGTCCCTCCACTCTCAGCTCTTCCCCTCACCTTGTGTTACTCTGTTCCATTACACATGACTAGAGGTAAGTGACAGGCAGAAGTGGAAATGATGTATTGCTGTAATGATGGTTGTTCTTCCATACAGATGCACGGAGAAGAGGCTGCTTGGGGAACTCATTATTTTTGGTGCATCCCTGCCAGGCTGGTGGGAGCATTTCTCCTCAGTGCCAGCATGGTTGGGTGGTTTCACTCAGGACAGTGAAAGATTGATCTTTTCTTTGCAGACTCCTATGAATAATCTTTGCAGGATGAAGTACAGGGCTCCTACAGGGCTCTCTCATTTGATCCTTCCGTGGTGTCAGGTGGGCAAAGCCCTCAGGATGGTTCATTTTAGGAGCCTGTGATCTGGAAAATGAGCCCAGGCAGCAGGTTTAGGTGGGCAGGGTGAAAACACAGACTTGCTGCCTTCCCTCCACTGCTGGAGCATGGCTCCCCAAAAAGGTAACCCTGCAGGCTGCACGTGATGTCCTGTGCTGACATTTGCATGCTTTTAGGGTTTTTTTTTTTTAACCCAAATCTAGATGCTGCTGCAGAGAGTGGAGGGAGTGCCTGGACATGCCCTGAGTGCTGCTGCTAGAGCAGTTCCCACACAGTTAAACCTCTGAGCCCCACCGGAGCAGTGGTGTAGGTGTGTCCCCCAATGGGAGGGAGTGTCCCTTTGGGTTTTTCTCTTTGAAGGAGCCAGTGGGATGCACACAAGAGTGTCAGCACCTTGCCACAGGAGGGTGGCTTGTGTCAGGAGGTTTGTCCCCTCTCTGGTTAGATGCTCTCTAGTACTGGATGTGATCCTGTCTGTGGTCTGCTGTGTTCTGGGCTGTCCTTGCTGTCAGGGGGTGGCAGTGCTTTCCCCCCAGCCTGCCCCTCTTCCACACCTCTGCAGAGCTGCCAGCCCCTGCTGAGCCTCCCCTGCAGCACAAGAAGCAGAGGTGCCCTCTGGGGTGGGAATGCCAGGCACCAGCAGTCAGCTAAGGGCTGCCTTCCCTCATTTCTGGCCCTTATCCACCACCCACATGAGAGAACAGCAAGAGCTGTTGCATCCTGAATCTTTGTGCCCAAAGTGAGACTTGAGAGGGAGAAGTGTGGAGTTCCCTCTGTCCTGCCCTCATTTTTCTCACCCCCTCAAGCTTGCAGGAAGCTGTTGGGTTTGGTTACTCATTCATGGAGGTCAGGACTAGGTCTGGGGTTTTTTTTTCCCCTTTGTGTTTAGGAAACAGTTTACAAACTGTTTTGAGCACGGGGGAGCTGGTGGTGTGTGAAAGAGGCTTGTCAGCCTCTTTGCTGCTGGACTTGCATTAATTCTCTGCCCTGCCTCCTTTTCTGTAATCTCTCTCTTGGTTGGCAGCATGAGTATTTCTGAGTGCTTTAGCTGGCCTGCAAACCCTCTGCCTCCTGATATGACCTCAGCCACCAAACCACCTTGGGGCTTTATTTTTACTTGAGCCGTTTTGGTTCGCGTGGCGAGGTTGATTTCTTTCCCTCAGCAGTGAGAAGAGTTCTCTGCAGAGGAAGTAAAGAAGTGCCAGGCTGCAGTTGAAACTGGTTAAACACCAAAACCACACTCCTGGTCTCACTGGGTTTGAGACGTGACATTCAGCCATGCAGCTCAGCACTGGCTTCTTTTGCCTGCCAGTTGTGCACCATCTCTGCTTGCACTTCGTTTTTTTAATAAATTGTGTTTTCACTTCAAATTCCTGATAAAAACCTTCTCAGCTGCAATCCTACCAGAAAATGCTGTTCCACTTTGCCTGGGCTTGTGATGTTCCATGATGCTCAGTGCTGCTCCACCAGAGCCCGATTCAGCCTGTGCACTCATTTCATGTAGAACCCAAATGTTGCTTTCCAGCACAACCTGACCTTTTGTCACTACCCAGAAAGTGAAGACTGAGCTATTTGTAACAGTTTCCAGAAGTTGGTGTTGATATTTTTCCTCCCCCTCCTTCTTCTTTTTAGTCGGTGGTTTTATTTAACTGTGAAGAGCAAGGCAGGGACTCATGTTGCCTGAAAGAGAGAAACCCTGGCATGTTCTCCTTCTGGCAGCAGGCATCTGGTGCTAATGTGTGTGGTGGATCAGAGGTGGGAGCACTACAAGGACATCAATGAGCTGTGCCTTTGTGAGGGGCTCTGCTCTATCCCCGTGCTCAGAGAGGCTGTGATGAGGGGAGAGAGACTTCATGTTCCAACAAGTTTCTCATACCCCAAAACCAAGTACAATCATCCAGAAACCGCCTTTCCCTGTCAGTCACTCTTTCCTCATTTCCTCTCCTGCTGGTGCTGATCAGGCAGGGATTTGTGTGTAACCAAACCCCCTCCTGCTGCTGCACACGAGGCCTTTCTCAGAGCACTGGGGCTGATGATCCTGGGGCTGCACAGTGGTGTTGGGAGGGAGAGTTTGCACTTGAGAGGAGAATGCTGCCAGAATTGCCAGTACTGGTAAAGGAAGTAAAATATCTTAATAGCAGGTTTGGGAGATTTTCCAGAGCAGGGTGAAGGCTGTAGACACTGATTTCTCTTGAGATCTTTTTTTTTTGTTGTTAGACTAACCTTGATCTTTGTCTGAAGTTGGCCCAGGCCAATGTTTCCTGCTGTCTGTTATAGACTTTTTGGGATTGGCACCTCGTATCCCACAGCCAGACCTCTTAACTCTGCCATGGGGAATGTTTATTCCTCTTCAGTGTTGAATGAGGCATTTCCAGACAGGCTTTGTATCCACTGTGGAGGTGGGTACTAGGAAAGAAACTTCCTTCCGGAGGATCAGGGAGTGGAACCTGCTGGAGTCTGTGTCATTTCCTCTGTCCTTGGCTCTACTCCTCCTCCCCAGCAGATTTCACTGCAGAATTCCAAGTGGAGAGGGAGATGCAGGAGGGTGGACAGCTACCTGTGGGGACAGCCTGGCTGGGAGCAGCTCCCTTTAGCCTGGAGGGAGAGTGGGGATGGGAAGGTTGCGTGAGATAATGCTGTCATCCTTCTGGAAGGCTCTGTCTCTGCTCAGCCTGTTGTCCAAATGTCTCCTCTCTTGGCCCAACTCCATCCTAAGCCTTTCAGGGTTCGATCTCTTCAGTCTTCACCCTTCTTAATTTCTCACATTATCTCCCTCCTTTGTGCTTTAACCCCACAAATAATCTACTCTGGAGTAGTAAAGAAGGCTGACAGCACCCTGAGCTGCCTTAGCAGCTGATCTCTTACGACCAGAATCCATCACACATTTCTTTGTGGCAGTTTTCTGTCACAGGAAGGTGAACACTGTTTATTGCTGGCAAACAGTCAGTGTTTCAGTATAAGCTGCTTTTGGTTGGGGCTGCTTTAGTGCACATGTGGCCTCCTCCCTACCTGCTGGACACAGAAAGCTCTGCCTGGGCTTTCAGTGCTTAACCAGATGCAGCCTTGAAGAGCTGAGCTTGTATCCTGAACGACCTGCACCACCAGAGCCAATTTGTGAAAAGTTTTGTGTCGAAAGTGAACTTGATATCTCAGCTGAGGACTCTCTGGCGTGTTTGCATAGATTCAGAGAGTTTATGGTCAGCAGGGACCATTAGATCATCTGGTCTGATCTCCTGTATATCACAGGTCCTTAAATTTCACCCTGCTACTCCTATGTGAAGCCAAATAACTCGTGTTTGGCTGAAGCAGTACTTCCAGAAAGACATCCAGCCTTGAGAATCCACCCTTTTCCTGGGGAGTTCATTCCAGTGATAATTGCACTGGTTTTGAGATGCTTTTACCTTATTTACAGAGTGAATGTTCCCAGTTTGTTCCCATGCTTTGCTCTTCTGCAAATGTAAAGAGCCCTTGAGCACCACGGAGGCTCTTTACACCCAGCAATCCAATCGCCTCCCAGTCTTATTTTGATAACACTGAACAGATTGAGCTGTTGAAATTTTTCACTGCAAGGCATCAGTTCTAGCCTTTGAATCACTTTTATGGCTGTTTTTTTGGATCCCTACCAATTTTTCAGCATCCTTTTTAAAATAAGGGCACTAGAGCTGGATGCAGTATTTCAGTGTCATCCCCCATGGTGCCATATTTAGATGTGAATGTGCTGTCCAGTCCCTGCTTTGCACATCCAAGGGATGTGTTTAATCCTTTTTGCTGGACATTGCATTGGGAATTCAGCCATTCTGGTCCCTGAAGGCTTTGTGGAGAAGCTGCCTTGGGCACGATCTGGAGACTTCATTTTCCATGTGATGCCAGATGAATAACATGACATTTGGTGCTGGAAACCCCCAGATTTTAAAGCTGTTATAATAAACCCTGTGTGAATGTTCTGTAGCCATTGTTACTTACTGCTCCAAATGGGCAGTTTGACAGCAGAATTTCTTTTTGTTGATTAAAAACGTTGCTAGTGAGTCTCTACCATCCTCTTTCCCTCCAGTTCAGTGAAGGTCCCTGAAGAGCTCTCTTTTAGGAGGTTACTGAATCAGTTTATTCGTTTAATGATAATATTTTTTCAAGAATGCTGCATATTACTAATTCATGGAAACCAAATTTAGATACAGGCTTGGTTGAAAAGGAAGTAACACACATATAAATATTCTATTTGACCTGCTTGTGTTGAGTTGAAAGTTCTGCTAGTAAATTCGTTACTAAATTATGTTGAATTTATTTAGAAGTCAGATACTTGTTCTGGAGCCAGTGAAGTTACCATAGCTTGATCTTTATGTTACTAAAGCAGATAATTTTCTTCCTTAACATTTTCCCTCTCACCTGCTCCCTGCTGGGATGAAGGGAGAGCTCAAAAGCTCGCTGCTTTTGCCAGGGGGCTTCTTAAATTTCTCTTTTTCTCTTGTTGGGTTGATGACTTGTAGCTCTTATAGCTGTGAGATGTGTCCTGGAGCTGCTGCACTGTGAGAGACCAGGGAACTGCAGGAGTGTCTCTTTACCTGTAAATTAAGTTTTTTTGTGCCTCAAGGCCATGATGCATCAGGGTTCTCTCTCTCTTCCATGTCATAGCAAATTGGATTTTACGTTTGTGTGGTGTCTGATGTTAAGTAGCAGGATTTTCACTGGAATTGCTTCTCCTGCTACAGAAATGAATCAGTTTCAGGGCAGGACATTGCTCTGCTAAGCAGAAACCTACACTAAATACGTGTCAAGAAGCAGCCAAGGCAAGCCCTGTATCCGTTTGTGGTTGCAGGTGGTATATGAAGAGAAGTGATTATGGTAATTAGCCCAGCTGGAATTTGCCCACAGCTCTGTGAGTACCTTGTAAACACTGCAAAAATGCCAGACAATCTTAACAGCCCTTTTGTCTCATCTCCTTTATGTAGGTAGCCATTTGCACAAAACCCTTTCCACCAGCACTTTGGTGGGGTTACACCTGTAGCAGTAAAAATTCCTCCTGGTATTCTTCCAGTCGAGCCCACTGCAGCATCCTGGGCTTTTCAGGAATCTCTGCAAGTGTTGGACTGGTGCTCTGAGAGGGCTGCCTGTGGATAAAGAGGAATAATCTTAATGTGATATATCTAACCCTTGAGCTGAGAGTGAGAATATGGCACGCTTTGAGTGCCTGGATGTTATTTCACACAGTTCTCAGCAAGGAAGCTGTGCCTGGAAAATCCTTACTGCCCAAGAAACCCTGAAAATATTTGGGATGAGTGTGGTACGTGTTTTGGAGCAGAGCTGTGTGGCTCTGTGGTCTGTATCCCAAGCCCTTGTCACTGAGGAGACCCTTAGACTCAGGAGAACATCCTGCTGTGCTCCAGGCCCTTCCACTCCAGTGGAGACAGCACATTTGTTACAGGCAGTTTTGCATCTGGTCTCTTGATTAATGGACTTGTCTTTTGCAGCCTATTTTGACTCTGACACCGCTTTCTGCTCCACAGATGCTTTGCTGATGTTGAAGAAAGTTTGCCTCGCTTGATAAAGACCAGATCCTGGAATTTACTTCCAAACCTGAAGTAACAATTTTTAACTTGAAACACTTTTTCCCCAGGAGTCGCTTCTCCAGAATCTTTCCCTTATTTGGTGCCTCCTTCACAGCTGGGGCTGATGCTCAGGTGCCAAAGCTCTGTGCACTCCTTGCCCGGAGCCAAGCGGGTTCAAGTGCAGCAGCGCTGCTTCCCAGCCCTGATCATGGCACTCCTTTCTCCTGTGCTCTTCCCGTGGCACTTCCAGCGTTGCTCTGCTGGGGTGGGGGACACCACTTTCACTGTGGTAACTGCAGTATCTGGAGGTTAAATGTTGCTCTCTTCTCTGCTGGCTGGAGACAAGGCAGACCTTTCCCCAAGCTGCCCCAGCGGTTCAGTGTTGCTGTCAGGCCGTGCTCCCCGTGGCCTCGAGGAGATTTGAGCTGGCTGTTCAGCCCCGTTGCTATCTCTGCTCTTTTAGCTGCTCCACGAGAAGTTGTTAGTCACTGTTGATTCCTTCCATGGCAACAAATCCAGTTGGGTTGGCGGCGAGGTGTGTGAATGCTCCCCAAGCAGCACTGGCCTGCTTCCTCTGGTGAGGTTGCTTCTTCCCAGGTGGATTTAGTCTGTCTGCACATGCTGACTCATGACAGCTGAAACAGCTGTTTTCAGCTTCAGGCACTACTGTGTGCAGGGACCCCTTCTTCTTCTTGACAGCTGGTTTGTTTTTATAACTAATGCCTTCACTATATGCTCATAACTTCCATATCGGTGATGCCCGCTTTTCAGCTGGAAGGGCCAAAATCCAGTTTTTGACATAGTTTTGTTGTTGTATAAGCTTTTCTTGATGGGCTTTTCCCAAGTGAGCAACTGGGACGATCCAGATTTGGTTTTCTGTCCCAAGGAGCAGTGTTGCCCACAAAGGGCAGGAGTACTGGTCTGGCATCCTGATATCAGCATGAGGACCACTTTTGGGAAATCTCTGGAGGGGGCTGCTTTTGGGCTGCACAGTCAGTGAGAAGAAGGCAGTAAGTAGTTGTAGGTCTCGTGGTAGCACTGTCAGGGTAGTGAGCATGCTGGCAGTGCTTTTGGGAAGTGTTTCTTTTCACCATGTGAATGCAGAGCAGCAGGTGACAGAACTTCCTCCTCTGTGCCACTCTTGGAGGTCGCTGTTTCCCTCTGCTGTGAGATGCTGAGTTTGGTGGGAGGGGCTGGGAGGGCTCCCAGAGGCTGAGGGACAGGTGAGTCAGTAGGGAAACAGTCATCCAGAGAAAAGCTCAGTCAAAGCAGCCCCATGGCCTTAGCATGAACCCAAAGATGAAAGGTCCAAAGTTGAGTGATGAGCTCGTCAAAACCTCGAGGCTGTGAGAGAAAAAGTGGTGAAAGAAGTGTGAGGTGCCTGCTTGAGATGCCACAGTGCTGGGGCACAGAGGCATCTCTGCCTGGGCTTGCTGGGGTTGTGATTTAAGTTGGCAAGAGGCATGAAACATGCTTCATTCCTAGAGGCAGGTATCACATTTCCTTAAAAACAATTATAAGTAAGCACATATCTCTGTCCCAGTTCTGTACTGGTTGCTGGGGGGAGTGTGACTGGTGAGTCCTTGGGATTGTGAGTGAAGAGGCTGAGTGTGAAACTTGCTCTGAGAAGATGGGGGTGAAGCCAATGTCCTGACAAGCCCTGCTGGAGCTGGGTGTCTGTGGACACACTCTGGGCATGCCCCTGCTGGGTGTCACTTTCTGTTCAAGGTGGAGAATTTTGGTTTTCCCCCGCTGCCAGTAAAGTGTGGGGATTACAGAGCACTCCTGGGACTGTGGGTGAATGTGGGCCTTGGAGGAAAATTTTTGCCCCAGTTTCTTCTTTCCCCCACCTGCAGCCTGCCCGTGAGTGTTGCTGTCAGTAGAGATGGGTCAGGGCACAAGCTCCTTCTCTTTTCCATATTCCCCCTCAAAGGATGCAGAGCATGGACCCTCCTCCTCCAATTCTTGCACAGGGTCTTGCTGTGGGGCAGAGCACTCCCCACCACCCCTCCAAGGCTCCTGCACCCAGCTGGGAGCTGTGATTCCTTTTGCTGTGTCTGTGTCAGGGTCTGTGATTTCAGCCAGAGCTGGTCACAAATCAGCTTTTTGCCTCCACAAGCTGTTGCAGAAAAAAAGGACCTGTTAAAGGCTTCAAGCTCTCAATTACCAGAGTGTCCTAAGGTGAAGAATCAGCTATATCCAAACTTCACTGGCAGAATGAATAAGGGCTTTGCTGTGCTGTCCCAGTATTCCCCAGTCTCTTCTGGGTTCCATCTGCAGAGTTAATAAAATGGTGGCAAATCAAGTTGAGTTCTAGTGGAAAGGGCTCTTTAGGGCAGCAGTAAAATAGTGAGTAAGCAAGAACCCCTTGCTGCAGGGGCCAGTTTAATTGGTCTGGCTTGTTTTATGAGACAGGTTTTATGTTTAAACTCGCTCGTGGCCCAGCAGCGACTCTGCAGCAGGGCATCATTCTCCTGCATGGATCCTCCGGGAACGCAGCCGGGTTAATTACACCTCACTGAAGGTGCAGAGCAGCTGGCATCAGTCATGGCTTGAGCCCAGGGGCTCAGCAAATGGGGCTGGGAGGTGGCATCAGAGCTGGCATGCCAGTGACAACTGTCACCTGCAGCCAGGCCTGGCAGAGAGCTCGGGAGGCGCTGCTCGGTGCCTGCCTTGCGTCCTCTGGCGTGTGCCCAGCTCTTGGCAGCCCTGCCAGGTAATGTTATCCTCCCCCTGTGAGTGGAAGTGGGGGAGTTGAAGCTGTAAAAGCCCTGGGTGGATTGGAGCAGCGTGGTGGTGCTCTGGGTCACTCCTGGTCAGCGTCTCCCTCGCAGCACTCGGGGCCTGGCTTTTCTCAGCGCGCTGAGGCTGTGCAGGCACGGTCGGGAGAGGAAAACCTCCTGCTCTGGGGAAGGTAAAAGCGAGGCCAGTGCACTGCTGCTGGGACACAGGCACCCCCAGGCCAGGCTGAGGGAGTGCTTACCCACAGCCCAGCCGTCCTCAGAGCCCTGCAGATAAGGACTGGGAAAGCCCAGAGCTGTGCTGAGCGAGCAGAGGGGGCCTGCAGCAGTAGTAAGTAATTATTCAAGTCAGGTTCTGGAGTCAGGGGAGCAAAGCAAGGCAGGAAGCTGACTTCACAGCGTGTGCTGCAGCCAGCTCCCCTGTGTCCCCTTAGCTCCATGTCCACAGAATCGTGGAATGGTTTGGGTAGGAAGGGACCTTAGAGACCATGTAATTCCAACTGCCCTGCCATGGGCAGGGTCAGCCTGCACTAGAGCAGACTGCTCAGAGCCCCCTCCAACCTGGCCTCGACCCCTTTCAGGAATGAGGCATCCACTGCTTCCCTGGGCAGTTGAGTAGCTGTTCAAAATGCAGGGTCTCAGAGGCTCTGCTGGCACATCTGAACACTGTCTCTAACACCAGATAAATGAGGGGGTGCAGCACCACCCCAAACCTCCCTTGCTTCTGGAAGCTGCTCCTGGCAGGGCACAAACAAGTGTGAGAGCTGCTGCTGAGCTCTCTGTGCGGACTGCTCTGCAGAAGAGTGCTGGGGAGGACATCCTGCTCCCTCTCTGCCTTGTCCAGCAGCTGCTCTGCCTCTGACAGTCGGGAGCACAGAACAGGCTGCTGCTGGTGGCTCTGGGGTTGTGTTTTTCCATCGATGGGAATGCTAGTGGGGAATGCTGCCTTTGGAGACTCCTTTACCAGAACCCTTTAGGCTGTGCTAAGTTTTGAGTTGGTGAGACAGGGGGGAGGAGAGCTTTGCCTAGAGCTGCCTGAGGTGCAGGTATCAGATTTGGCTTCCTGGGGTGCAGGTATGGGGTTTGGGGGTGCAGGTGTCGGGTTTGGGGTGCCCGGGGTGTGGGGTTTGGGTTCCCGGGGCTCAGCAGCCCTGTGCTGGATCTCAGGACCCGGCAGAGGGTGCTGTGTCTCCACCGCCTCTCCCAGCTCCTCTTCCAGCTCCAGCTGTTTGGCACTTGCCTCTGCCTCTGTGCATGATGTTTGTAAGAGTTTGGGCATGTCCATTTGGTTCCCATCTCCAGTGCCACCCCCAGCATCCAGGCCAGGTTCTTCTGTCACTGGGGACATTCTTAATTCACAGGAAATAGGAGAGAGTTTAATTGTTTTCTCCTCTCTCTCTTTTTTTTTTCCCTTTTTTTTTTTTTTTTTTCCCATGCAGCTGAACAAAAGGTTCATCCTCAGTTTTCTTCATGCCCATGGGAAGCTGTTTACCAGGATTGGGTAAGTGTGCAGGATGTTTATTTTATTTTCCTACATTACAAGTCTTTTTGGAATTTAATATTGTTAGCAACTAAGCTGTGTTTGGAGCTGAGGGCACAGGGTGTGAATTCTTGCAAGCCTGGCCTCCTGGTTCTTATTCTCCTTACCCGCCCTCCAATCCACACTGGTTGGAACTTGGGCTTTTCCTTGCCCCCACCTCAAGGCCCATTCCTGCCCATGCCCCAGGACCCTCTGGCAGAAGCTGAGCTCAGATGGTTCACACACACAGGAGGGACTAGAGGCTGTTTTCTCTCTCTCCCATCACCTAACTGTGCTCCCTCCCCTAGAATTTCTGGGTTTAACCCCCTCTCTTCCATTGCCCTCAGCCAGTGCAAAGGTGACTCCTGGGGCTCTCAGTGGCTCTTCCTGTGATGATCACAAAGCCATTGAGGCAGATCCATGTGGTGGCTGAAAGCTGCCATCCAGAGCATGGCAAAACAAGCCTTGCCCTTCATCTCCTCACTGTCATTTCAATGAAAGTCCCATAGCTGAGAGCTGCCCTGGCTGTGGGAACTGGTTTGTACAAAGTGCCCTTGGCAGTGGCTGTCAGAAATGGGTTTCAAGTAATTGAACAGCTCCCCTTGAAGCAAAGCAAGCCTGATCCTGGCCTGGGCTGAGATCCCAGCCCAGGGGACATCCTTGTGACCCTGAGGGCAGAGCTCAGCCTCGCAGCTGATGGGCTTCCCATGGAGCTGCCTCTGCTCCAGGTCCAGACTGGCCCTCGCTGTGTGGGAGCAGCTGGTGAGGAGAAACCCCTTGTGTGTCTCTGGCAGTGGTGGTCTCTGCTTGAGCCTGCCAATGCCTTGGAAGCAACCAGAATCTCCTGAGCTCTGTTTGCTCCTTCATTCTCCTGTGGGACTGCTGGCTGCGAGTCGCAGGGCTGAGAGGCCTTTTCCAGGCTGTGTAGGCAAAGGGAGTGTGGGTGCAAAGTGACAGCTTGTCCCTGCTGGGAACAGCTCAGATCCTGCCACACAGCAGCACCTCAGCACTTGCTTTGTCCAGTGCTTACAGGGGTGACCACTCAGGAGGGGCACTTCACAAAAAACAGGGAAGCAGGGGCTGGTGATTTGTTGGAGATCCAAGCATCTGAGGCTCACTGCTGATCTCTCCCTGAGTCACAAGGCACTGATTAACCACTCAAGGGCCACCAGCGAAAAGGCAGAGCTGGGCGTCCTCCTGCCTGCAGGAGAAGAGGAGGAGAACTGCCAGAGCCCAGGGAAGGTTTGGGAGGTGCAGGCTCTGTGCTGGAGGGCAGAGCATCCGGGGAGCCGCTGGCCCCGGCGCGGTGGGGCCGCGCTCGCAGTCAGGCTCCGCTTGAACGGATGCCAGCAGGGGATTAATGGGGATGTAGCAGAGATCAGTTGCACATTTGGCTCCTGAGGCTTTTGTGAAATTAAGATGCAGCGTTTCAGGCAGTTGCTTCCCAGGACAGTCATTTAGAAAACCCAAGTATGTTTAATGGTACAATATGCCCTGAAGTACTTAGAAGGGAACTAGAAAGTAATACCATGACACAGGAAGAGAAAATCGTCCAGCCCTGCTAAACAGCTTCCGTGCTTAAAATAGGTAAAAGGTGAGGAATTGCCAAGTCCTTTCTGGGCAGGATCTTGGGTGATTTATCTGGAAAAAAATATGGAAAAGATGATGTTGTCCTAATTGGACTCTTACTCCTAAAACCACAGGTAAGCAATTTATTAAAAGCTTCCGCTCGGCTCCTGACCTGCTGGTTCTGAGCTCAGTGGGGTTGCTGCGTGCTGTTCCAGATGTGCTGTGGTATCAAAGCACAGGTGGCGGAGCTGAGGAAGCCCTCACTCCTTCTTGTTGTTATTCCATGGCAATAATCTTCCATCTCCTCAGTAACAACCCATTCTGCAAAGGGCCCCTCCATCCCCAGAGTGCTGTCTGCCCTAGGAGGATGTTGCTGGATACACTGGATGTGTTCTGAGATTTCTCAAAATTAGGAAGTCTTTAGAAGCAATCAGTTTACTCTAATTCTCTGGCTGTGCCCCAAATCCAGGGAAGTTGCCTTTTGCAGGGAAAGCAGTGCATTTGTACTGACAGAGCTGCTCCATTCTGCACAGCTACAAAGTACAAGGAGACTATTTGTTCCAGCCCATGTTTTTGGGAAAGTAACAGAGACTTTGAGGTGCTCCAGCAAACAGTGCCCGGGGAGAGGGTACCCTGCTGGTAGGCAGACCCAGGCAATGAAAGCACCCATGAAATATGGCTAAGAAGAAAGCCATTTCTGTCCTGAAAAATAAAGCTGTTGCTGTCCTGAAGTCTGTTGGGGAAGCCCAGCAGAATTGCCCGTGTGGGTTACCAGAAGTGGCTCATTAATCCAGCCTTTGGTGCTATCACAAGATCTGAATCTCTTGGGGGGAAGATAAAGGAAATTGCTTTGGAGGCCCCCGAGGTCGCCTGCCCCAGCTCCAGATGCCTCACTCTCTCTGGGTTTTGGCTCCCTCACTCCCTTGTGGGCACTTGATAATGTCACTGATAACTGGTGTGGGTGCTTCCTGGGAGATATTCAGTCTGCTGGGTCTGGCAGTGGCTTTTTCTAGTGTAGGAACAAGAATCAATGCAGCAAACACTGCAGAAGAGGCAGTGGGACAGGAGGACCTCCCCCCTCAGTAGTTCCCAAGGTTTTGGGCAGCTTCTTGGCTATATAACTGTCTTCATGGGATACCAGGTGAGGGCTGTCGTGGGCAGCCACACCTCAGTCGTTTTTGGGGTTTGACTGCGCTCTTTGCAATAATTTCAGTGTTTCACCCCACTTCAGCTGGGAGATTGCTGAGGATCCAACAGCTCTGATAAGTGACCTCAGCTAATTCCCTCAGCGTTGAGGAGCGGGATATAGGTGTCAGATTTCCTTGGTCGCTTGTGAGCGGTGTTGAAAGCTCACCCCATCCCCAGCCGTGGCCCTGCAGCCGCGGGCTGCTGTGTCCTGACGCGCGACAGCGGCGCTGCGGCTGCGGGGACCCGCTCCAGCTTTGACACTGTCAGCAGCTCCACGAGTCACTGAGTCCCTGTCCTGTGGGGCTCGAAGTGATGAAGTTTAGGGGCTCAATCACAGGGAGTGTGTAGCCTGGGGGAGCCAGGGCTCGGTGCCATGTGATCTGAAGTTGCAGCGAGGAGTTCTGGAGGAAGCATGCTCTGGCCAGCGTTCAATGCACTGGAGTTGCCACATCCGCAATGTGGCACCAGTGTGTGCATTTTGCTGCAGCCTTGGGAGTCCCATGGGCTGCTCCTGGTCCAAGTGAGCTGCTGGCCCCTTGGCACCTCTCCCAGATTGGTAGAAGTCAGTAGAAAAAAATGGTTGGTCAGAAATGACTCATAAAGGCCGTGTTTTCCTGCCAAAAGAATGCTGCCTGTCGGTCACAGAGCAATCCCTCACTGCCCTCTCTAAGGAAGCAGCCTGCACCTTCATTCCCCACAGCTCCTGGCTGGGAGACAGCACCCCAGGGATTCCCCCTTCTCCAGGAGATGTGACACGGGCTGAGCCATGCCCAGCTCACATCCCAGGGCACAGCCTGCTCTCTACAGCCTCTCTCTCTGTCTGCAGGATGGAGACTTTCCCTGCCGTGGCCGAGGAGGTCCTGAGGGAGTTCCAGGTGCTGCTGCAGCACAGCCCCCCTCCCATCGGAAGCACCCGCATGCTCCAGCTCATGGCCATCAACATGTTTGCAGTGTACAACTCCCAGCCCAAAGGTACCACGTGCAGCTGGAGGGGAAACTGGATGGGGATCAGCCACTCCCCGTGTGGAGAAGGGTGGGGGACACGCACCAGATGGGGAGGTGGGAGTGGTGGTTGGATGTCTGTGGGTGTCAAAACAAAAGGACTTTGGCTGGGCCTTTGGAGCTGGCTGAGGTGGCTGAGAAGCGAGGAGGCATCGCATCCCCCTGGAGCCTGAGTCATCAGCACAGAAGGAAGATGCTGCTTTGTGCCTCTGCCTTCCCAGTGTTTCAGCTGGGCTCTGCTCAGTGCTGTGCTGGCACCAGAAGGGCTGTGACAGTCTCAGAGGCCTCAGCTGTTGGCTGTGGCTGCCTGTGTCCGTGCAGGTGGGTGGGGGATGTGATGCCACTCTCTGAAACACCAGATTGGAGCCTGTGCCCCGTGTTAATGCAGAGAACAACACAGATCTAGTGTTAATTATCTTCTCACTTCCTCCATCCACCCAGCAGCCTGGATGGTCTCTACCATTGACAAGTTTAATGTGCTGGGCAACAGAGATGCCACCAAACCAGAGCCTCTTCACTGAGTTTAAAATGATGCTTCCAGGGATTGTATTTTTCCCTGTGTCCCCTCCAACACACACTCAGCAGCAGATACCCAGGTCTGCCTGAGCCATGAGTTTGGGAGCAGGGATGGGGAGGAAGCAGCATTTCACATCCTGATGCCTTGGGATTTCTATCCCAAAGATGAAGGCCTCCAGCTGATGGATTTCAGCTAAGGCCAGCATACAGGTGGTCAGGCTGAGCCCCAGAGAGCTGCTGCTGGAAGATCCCTCCCCCATGAGCCAGTTGGGCACTGGTCAGGCCAAGGTCAGCTGATGGAGCAAACTGGCACTGGCCAGAGGGCTGGGAAGTGGCTCCTGTGTGCTGTGCCTGCCTTGCAGACACTCTCTTCTCCTAGAGGGAGCTGTCAATCCCACTGGTGAGGCAACCATGCCCTCCTTCCTGCCAGATGCCAGCCAACGATGGCGTGTTTATCTTTGAGCTGCAAAGTACTTTGTGATTATAAGCAAATGCCTCAGTGTGACAGTAATTATTGTATTCATAATATTAATAATACCCCTGGTAGGTGAATTAATAGTGGTGTCTGTGCCACAGACAGGAGCGGGTGGGAAGGAGAGGATGAGATTTGTCTGGGATGGATGGCAAGCCCCCGTGGCAGAGCTGGAAGCAATCCCAGCTCTCAAACCACTGGGCTGTGCTCGTCCATGCACAGCCGAGTTGTGGATGTGTATGAATGATGGAGGGAGTGCTTTTTATCTCATGAAAAATAAGTATTCTGAGAGTTTTCTGCCTCCTGTGTGGGTAGCTGCCAGCTGCTCCCAGCCTTTGGATCTCTGGAGAAAGCAAACCTGTTCCTGCCGGGGCCTGCGGGCTGTGTGCAGAGCAGGTGGCAGTGCTCCTGGAATGCCTGCAGGTCGGATGGCACCCCGGCTGCCATCTGATGCCAAGGGCCCTTCAGGGATTTCCCTGAGGGCTCTTTGCTCTGGTGACCCCGAAATATCGCTGAGAGTGTTGTTGGCAAAGCAAACCCTGCTGTCAGCACAAATGCCCCGGTGGTCCCGGAGCGCTGGAGCTGGCACAGCACGGGTTGGGCTCGCTGCCGGCGCTGCCACTCTGCGAAGAGCTGGGTGCAGATAGAAATGAAAAGCAGCACAGCAAAGACTGTGGAGTTTCGAAGGAAGGCAGGAATGTTGGAAGGATCACGGAGTGCCCTGCACGGAGCGAGGGTGCTGGCTCACTCCCCGGCGTGTGGGCTGCTGTGGGCAGGGGCCTGGCGGGAGCGTGCAGCAGGAACGCTGTCGGGAAGGTGCGGGTTTCCACTTCCCAGCACATGAGTCAGCTCCCTGAGCTGCAGCAGCAGGGGCAGCAGCGGGAGCCAGGGGGCTGAGCCGCCCCTGTGAGAGGCTGGCGGGACGCAGGGAGCAGTCCCACCCCGCCCTGCCTGCATCCCAAACTGCCAGGAAGCGTTGCTGGGGAGCCGGCTGTAGTCAGAGCTTGGCTGTGTCCACTCCACAGAGCTGGATCTGACTTTGCAGTTGGACCAAACAGCCTCCAGAGATCTCCTTCTACTGAAATCCTCCTGCAAATCTGGGAGCTGAGCGTGGCTGTGTCCTTCCCATCAAACAGGCCTGATGCTCAGTATGCAGTAGCAGCAGGAGATCCGTGGGTTTGGGGCTGAGAGGGAGGTCTGAGCCTCTCTTCCCTGGTGTCCAGGGCTGTTCTGTTGAGGAATAGCTGCTCCCTCCCTTCCCTGCTGTGTATTTCCAGGCCTCTGGAGCCCCCAGCTACTCCTGAGAAACTTGTAAATGTGCTTGTTGCTCCTTGTCTGGTATGTAACAAATCCCTGGTGCTGAGATCCAGTGGTGCTGGCAGTCGTGCTGTGGTGTCAGTGGCATAACAGTCACAATGTGGGGAATTCTATGAAATTCTTAACCCCTGGGTAAGAACTTTTAAGTACAGAGTCAGATGCTAAGAAGAAGGAAATTTAACAATCAAATGCTGTGTTAACCACCTGTTCTCCCTCTTCCTCAATCCTGCTCCATCTCAGCCTCAGTTTCTCCCATTTTTGGATTGTGCTTGGTCTGTCTCAGACCTTCAGGGAGGCAATGGGCAGCACAGGAGGTTGGGATCCATGCATGATAGTTTATATCTGCTGCTCCTTGCTTTTTTTACTCCTGTTCTTCTGCTGTGGTGTGGTCGGCCGTGACCCCTCAGGGGTGCCGCTGTCCTGGCACGTGTCCCCCTTTGGGATTTGTGACATGTCCTTTGTGTCTCTGCTCCCAGCCACTGCCACTTTTTCATAAATGAACCAACTGCAAGGTCACCGTGTGCTCTTCCCACAGGGTGACTTTTTTTTGTGCTGTGTTTAAACTGGGTTCAAAAGCAGCCAGCTGTGAGCAGCACGTGGCATTTCACATCCTCCTCCCACGCAGGTCACTGCCGTGGTTACCTGACCCCTGCAGTGGGTGCCAGGGCTCAGGTGAGCACAGGCAGGGCTCTGTGGCCTGTGCCCAATGCAGCTGAGCTGTGCTTGTCCCCAGGGACAGCACCAGGCACGCTGGAGCTGGTCTCAGCTGCCTGTGCAGCCGGGCAGCACTGGGAAGATCCTGGGAGATGAATTGGATCTGTTGTTTTCTCTGACAGAGGATGCCAAAGAATTCCCACATGAAGTGCATCCCCTGCTGTTCAGCATCAAGCAGTGTGTTCCTGCTTTGCTGCTTTGTCCAGGGAGGCAAGCAGCCAGTGAGGGTCCCACTCACCTGGCTGCCTCCTGTCAGGAGCACTTCAGGTGTGAAAAAGCTTCTTGCAGACCTCAAACCCGTGGGGCAAGGAGTGCCCACCTAGGGGAAGAAGGCAGAGAGAGGTGGCCATTCTACATGGCAGAGACTTGCACTTGCTGGTGCTTTCCAGGATGGACATAACCAGTGTTTTGGGCCATCCTGGGCTCTGGCTGGGGCAGGACCCATAGTGGGGTGGCCCTTTTTAACAGTTTGGTAGCCATCTGCACAGCCAACTCACAGAGAAGTTTGGATCCCTTTATCCCAACCACAAACACTCCAAGAATTTTAATTTTTTTTTAATTCTGTAATTTGGGGAAATAAAACTCTGGTTTCTGAAAAGACTAATTGAAGCCGTGCTTGCGGCAGGGGCATCTCGGTGAGTGGAGAGAGAGAAACCCCCTCCCAGCCCATCTGTGCCCAATTTACTCCGATCTGGCCTCTCTGAGGCTTTTTTTCTTTCTCTCTCTCTCTTTAATAATTTGTTTTATAATTCCTGGAATCAAACCCATCTCAGACACACTGTTTTATTTTACTGTATTATTGGATTATACTTCCTATAAATCACTGGATGTTATTCATAGGCCACCACCAGAATAACTTCCCCTCTCCCCTCCAAGCCCCCCCTTTCCCGATGGCCCCGCATTCCAAACAAGCGTGCACCAAGGTGGGGGTGCAGCAGCACGGGGCACCCCAGAGACACTTCCCGGAAATCCCAGCAAATTTGCCTGGCTGTGGGTGTGAAACATCAGGCTGCAGCACCTGGATGCCTTCTGGCACTCTCGGGCCGGTCGCTTGTGCTGTGTGGAGGTTGTTAGGAGGTCGGGCTTAGGTGGAAGTGGAGAGGGGAGGGGGCTGCCATATGTGCATCCTCAGCACATGTAGGGAATGAAGTTGCATCCCCCAGAGCCGAGCAGAGTCAGGGCACAGAGGCACAGGGAGGGTCTGGCCAAGTGTATTGCTTTAGCTGAGCGTTGGGAAAGTGGAAAAGCAGTGGGAAGTTCCAGTTTGGGCAGGGTGACCCGTGCACGGGGCATCTGCTCTGCCAAGGGTGATGGGGGAGGAGGAAAACCTACTGGTTGTGCCCTGGCAGAGGGACTGTGCTCATGTGGGTTGTGAGGAGGGCTCAATGTGGCAGGGGCAGGCTGGGCTTTGTTGTGCATACCCTGGGTCTGTCTTCTTGAGTGGAACATGGTCACGTTCTCTGTGCAAGGTGGTGTCAGCTGGGAAACCTCGTGCAGAAAGGGAGGTTTCACAGCAGCAGCTTCACAGCAGTATCTGTGGCTTTTGCCACACCGGTGTTCTCAGGCCAGGGCTGAGCAGGTATGTGCTGCAGGGGTTGGAGAGGCTCTGCCTGGCTCAGAGAGGAGCTGCTGTCACACAGCTGTGGCTGCAGTCTGTGCAAGGGTTTGCTAAGGCACATGCTTGTTCTTTGAGCACCGATACCAGCTTGAGCTGGGGATCTTGCCAGAGTCTTGATACACACAAGAAAAGATCTGTATGTCAGTGCAAATCCCCTGCAGTGCTTAAGCAGGTTATTTTCATTGCCCAGTTCCCGTTTTCATTGGAGAGGACAGGTGAGAGCCCTGAGATGAGGCCGTGCTGTGGTGAGCAGCAGCTGGCTCTGCTGCTGTCCCGCCCTCCTCACAGCCCTGTGCCGGACATAGCAGGTCTCACTTTGCTGACCACACCTGCTCAAGCTTGCAGCCTGAACCCTTAAAATAGCCCTAGGATGATGCAGGGGCTGGTGGTGTCTGCCCTCGGCAGAGCCTCATCTCTGACTATTTCTGTGGGCTCATTTGTGCCACTTGGACCCAGCTCTGCTCAAAGAGTGACTGCAGCATGAGAAGGGACTCAGAGGAAGCCCCTTCTGATCATCTGCAGCACCGTCATCTCAATGTCTTCTCATGAAGCTCTAACCACATCTTGCATGTCAGAGCTGACAAAAGGTGAAGGGAGTCAAATGCAAGAGTCCAGTGCCCAAGTTTAAAAATAAAGCAGTGCTGTGGGTAACTAACTGCCTTGGTTTGGTGGAGTTTTAAAATTAGGCACAAAAGAAAGCTTAATAAACCTCAGGCTGTAGATAGCAGCAGAAGCAACTTGATCTTTCCTTTTCTGGGTAGCAGAACTGAGTCCTTTTCTCTTAATTCCCCTCTTTGTGTGGTAAATACATATTTCAGCTGTGGGCTGTGACACCTTTGGGCTAAATAACCAGGAGGCTGATGAAGATGTCACATTGCAGGGCTGTGTCTGGGGGATGCAGAGCATCTGCAACCCTGTGCTCCATAGAGAGCAGAGCCTGAGGTCCCTCCACCTGCCTGGGGGCTCAGTTTATAGTGCAAAGCCCACTTGATGCAGGGAGGCTGGAGCTGAGCAGTTTGACATCTGGCTTTCTCTGGGTGCCGGGGCTTTGGTTGATGTACAGCAGTTGTGGACTGAGGTGTGTGCTGAGCTCTCCAGCTGCACCTGGCAGTCACTCTGTGACTTTCCCTCTGGGACTGGGCAGTGCTGTCTTTAGCAGGGTGGTGTTAAGACATAACACTTCCCAAGGCCTTAAGTTTGGAGGAACTGGATGTTTAATTTATCCTTCCCCTCCTTTCGCATTGCTGCTTGTATTTGCTTTGCGTTTGAGTGGTAATCAGGAGAGGAAACCCAGAGGAGGGCTGGGTGATTCTGGTGTCCATCCTTCCCCTTGCTGCCTGCCTTGCACTGAGGCTCCTGAGCAAGCTGGCTCTTTGATGTCACTGCCTTGGCAAAGGGCTTGTAGGCTGAACCTGTTGTTTAATGATATCTGCTGCTCCCTGTGTCCAGACACAAGGCAGACCTTGAGATGTGTGAGAAGGAGGAAGGGTTGAAGTGGTGCAGGGAGTGATACCTGCATTGCTCATCTCAGGAGCCACACGACTTCCTGTGCTGAGCCTCCTAAGGGACACGTACGTGTCCACAGATGGCAGCTGACCCTCCAGGGTTTCTCCTCTGAGCCACTGGGAGTGTTGGAGGTTGGCACAGTTGCTGGGAACTGTCGGCGCCTCTCCCTTCAGGGAAGGAAGCTGTCTCGGACTTGAGACACATCAGTAAAGTTCAGGTAAAATAATTCTGGCCCAGACGTGTCTTCAGAGTCTTGCTCTCGGGCTCTTGAGGCTGGTGGCAGCAATGTTTAGACCAAAGTCTTCCTTTGCTTATTCCCCTCTGTTTCCTGTTTAAAAGGCAGATTGTCACATATTTGGGGATTTATTTACCGTAATTGGAGTTATTTTCCTGGCTGCAGGCTTCTGCCCTCTGATGCAAGACTCCTTAGTGAAACGTGTGTCCAGAAAGCCATGTGACTTTTTTTTCCCCTTGCCACAAGTGCCAGCAGGAGATGCAATAATCAACGCGCTGCAGGGAATTTCCACTGGCAGTTCAGGTTTCTGAAATCTAGACCTTGGCTTGGGAGGCAAAAGATTGAACAGGGCTTTGTGGCAGGGAAGGGAAAGGTTTCCAGCAAAATTGAGTGTTTGCTGGTGTGTCAGACTCTCCACTCCTGCCCTCCAGCTCAAGTGCAGCAAAGTCCCCACTGAGTGGTGTTGGATGAGCTTGCTGGGGGCTTCTGCCTGGCCTGCCTGTCACACAAGCACATCCTTACATCTGAAGCTGTTCCACGAGGTGATACCGGGATCTCATTTCAGGGCAACAGATCGAGGGGAAATGGTTTGTAAACACAAAGCCTGAGTCTGCTTTAGAGCCAAGCTTCAGCAGCCCAAGCAGCAAATCAGGAGAGAGTCAGTGGCAGGTGAGGTGAGGTTGCAGAGGCTTTGCTGTGGTTCCAAGGCATGGCCAGCTCTGCAAACGCTGAATCCAACCACTATTTGGACGAAGAAGCAGCGTTGCTGTGTAAAATGAAAGGCAGAAAATGGAGCAGGGACACACTGTGTCCGTCTGTCCTGCTGTGGAATACGAAAGGAGGTGCTGAGGCAGCTGTCCGAGGTCTCTGCATCCCCCCAGCTTTAGTGGTGGAGAAAGAGGGGTGCCAGGGAGTCAGAGTGAGGTGCACCAAGTGCAGCAGCTTTGGTGAAGCTTTAGATGTTTGTAGCGTGACAGGAAGTCCTTTTGCTTTTGAAGAGATATTTCTGATTCTTTAATGTGCCTTGCACCTTTGATTTCCTCTTGCTTTTAAGCAGCACCAAGTCAATTACTGTATTTCTATTTAATTCTCTGAGAGAACACTGTATAATTAGGCTAATTATGCTGCTTTGTGAAGTTGTAAAACTCCTGATTGAGCTTGTGGGGCTGTTTTATAACCTTCCAGGTGTAGGCAGGGAGGGCTGCCTGCCCTGTGCAGGTTTGGGTGCAGCCTGCCAGCTCAGTGAGGGTAGTTCCTTCTCAGGGGCTGCCCCACGGGCTCATCCCCTGCCAGCTCCATCCTGCCTTCCTCTTTTCACAGGCTGCAATCCCTTTGGGAATCCTGTGCCCGGTGCTGGGGGGGCTTGTTGGGACCTCTTCATGCCTTAATGTTGGGATCAGGAATGGCAGCACGGCCAAGGTTGTGTTTCTGCTCTTGAGCGTATCTGAGGAGGTGACTCTACACAGCTTTAGGTGTGGAGATCTTTTATTTTCCATAATCAGTCTGCATGTGCCAGGCAGCAGGGTTCTCGGCAGCACAGAGCTGGCTCTGCCTGCAGTAAGTGACAGGAGGAAGGTGTGACCTTCAGGTGTCACCCTGGCTGTGTGATGCTCACTCCAGCTTCACTGACCAGGACAGTTTAACCCCAGCTGAGTGACAGCCCTGAAGGCACGTAGCCCATCTCTAATGGAAGGGTCGTTTTTAATGCTGGCAGTGTGGCTGGTGATGGCTGTGGTGGCCCTAGGGCTGGCTGGTAGGTGACACACAGCACAAGTGATTTGTCTGCCCCCGAGGCTGTCAGGTCCCACCCCAGAGAAGCAGACAGGAGCATGTCACTGTGGAATGGGAAGGAGATACCCCATGGGGATGGGCTTGGCTGTGCAGTTTCTCCATTTCCCCTTCTCCCATCCCTCGTGGGATCATCTGGCCCCCTGACCCCGGCTCAGTGAACTCCCGGTGCCGGCCCCGGGAGCGGAGCTGGGGCGTCTTGCGTAAGCAGCGCCTGCTCCCCGGGTAATGGCACGGGGCTGGAGAAGGAGGCTCCGGCTGCCAAAGGCGGGTTGGGAACAGCATAAACCCTTCAGCCCGAGGAGCCAAGGGCTGACAACCCTCGTGCCTGGTGCTGGGAGCGGAGCTCGTCCCGCCCGGGGGGCCCCAAGCGCGCTCGGGGCCGTGGCGGGGAGCGGCCAAAGGCGGCCACATGGGCCCGGGTGGCTCTAAAAGCAGGCGCGGCGGAAGTGATGCTCCCGGCCCCATCTGCACGGGGAGCGGGAGACGCGCCCCAGCTGGTGCGAGGCCCTGGCAGCCCCGGGAGCTGCCGTCTGTTGGGCTTTACTGCTGTCTACGTTGAAACACGGCTTTGGGAAGGACGGGAGGGGGGTCGGTGGCACGGTGCCAGTCCCGGTTCTCCTGGCCTTCTCGTTCCTCTCTCCTCCTCCTCCTCCCCGCTCCCTCCAATGCTTTAAAGTCACATTTCCAGGCCAGACATAGAATTAATCTCTGGGCACTTCACATTGCTGGCAGCGCAAAGCAGGATGTGGGATCTTTTTTTCTCTCTCTCTGCGTCTTGGCTGACTTTTTTACCTCTCGAAGAATTTGGAAGGGCCGTGAGATTCCCCCCACCCCCCCTCGCCTCAGTGCCGTGCAGTTTTTCAGCACGCTGATCACCCTGCTGTGGCTTCACCCTAATAGATTTCATATGCTGACACAGTTGACATCAGTACCAAACTATTTTACATGTGATCTGGTGTATTTCCTGAGGAAATCTGCAAGATATTTATTAAGAACTAATAAAATAAACCTCTCCATGAGCTTTTAGGTAGTTTTCAATTTTTCATGTCTCTCTCGTTTCCTCTTATCAATGAGTTTCTATTTTCTCCCTCCTCTCTGACCATTGCAAAAGGAAACAAAAATAAATGTTTTAAACCGTTCCTGAATGGACACTGGGAATATTTCTGTAGTGATGTATTAGCAAAGTCGTATTTTTAGGGCTGTATTGTCAAGACTAAAAATATCCTGCTGCAGTGCATCCTTTTTATAGGGCTTTGTGTGTGTGTATGTGTGTGTGTGTGTGTGCTGAGCGTTGTACAAGTTTGCACCAACGTGCAAAGGTCTTTGTACTACTGCAGCGTTGCCTCCCCATCACAGCTGGACTCCATTAAGCCTTGGAAATTAGTGTAATCCTGGTTAAGAAAGGGGAAGAAAAAAAAAAATCAATCAATCTCGCAGAGCCGCGTTTCCCCAGCTGAGCCGGGATACCTGCGTGGCAGCCGCGCTGCGAAGGGCTCCAGCAGCCGGTGGTTTTGCCACGGCTTTCCTGCCACGGAGGGTGTTCCCTGACGGAGAACAGCAGCTCTGCTCTCCCTGCTTCCCCCGGAGCAGCGGGGTTCAGGCAGGACGGGCTGTGGGCTGCAGTCACCCGGTGGGTTCTGCTCGTTTGTCACACCCCGGAGCCCCTTTGGGGCTGTGTTGTGCTGGCAGGCAGCAGCGTGTGTGTGTGTGTGTGTGTGTGTGTGTGTGTGTGTAGCAGGGAGCAGGCTGGATGCTTCGCGTTCTCAGAGGGATTTTCTGCCTTTCTGCTATTTGTGTCTCCTTCAATTAACCGCGATTGGAACAGAGCGAACCAAAGGTGGGCGCCGGGCTGAGAAGCCGCCTCCCCTCTGCGCTGCTTGCGGGGGGACCCCTGTGCCGGGATGGGAGGCGGCTCTGCCTCTCCGTCACGTGTGATTGATGCAGCCCTTTCCAAACACGATTTCCCCTCCGGCTCGCGTCCGCGGATCCCGGCGTGGCGCTGCGGCCGTCACTCCTGTCCCCAGCAGCAGCCTTGCGTCACAGGTGGTGGGTGCAGCGGCTGACGGGGGCCCTGACGGCCGGGCCAGCTCCGTGCGCATGGCACACGCGGCGCGCCGCGCTCCCCCTCCATCCTCTCTTCACTCGCGGGTTCCTCGCCGTAGCTTTCCTGTCTGCTGCCGTCTGGAGAGCCACAGCCTCTCTGCTTCCTGTAGAGCAGTTCAGCGAAAGCAGTAATTAGGGCCCGTAAAAATTTATTTTATAAGCGAGAAGTGTTGGTGGGTAATTGGCCATAATTTGAACCCAGCCAGATTGGAGATTAATAAAAAAAAAATTCATATATGTATAAAAAAAAAGAAAAAAAAATCACAGAGAGATCTTTTTACCAGAAACACCAGGGCTGTGAGCTGGAAGCCCTTCCCGAGGCGGGTGGGACAGGATGGCGGCTGTGGAGAGGGCGGCCAGCAGCGAGCGCCCGTGCTGTACCCGTCCTTGAGGGTGTTTGACACTGGCATGGGAAGAAAGGAAACCTTGTTTTCCAAGAACTCTGCTCTTTCTCAGCTTGATAAGCATTTAAAATAAAAGCTGCACAATTGGAATTGGCAGAGCATCCTCATTCTTTTGTCTGTCTGTTTATTTTTTTCCCCTCATCCCTCGACATGTGTGCTACAGCCCAGGGTTACTACACCCCGTGGAACCACAGGCCTGGAGCTCTGCAGGCGCACGCCGAGCTCTGCCCACCCCCGGCCTGGCTCTTTGAAGCCTGGCAGAGCAACAGAGATCCAGCCCCAACCCTGGCAGCCTCCTGATGGCCAGGGCACTGAAATCTCTGACAAAACATGAGTTCTCAGCCCCTTTCGGCTCCCCCTTCGCTCGCAGGGCAGCAAACCCAAGGCTGGTGGTTTTGGAATCAGGCTGTGACTGCACTATATGGACCCGATGGCTTTGGTATTTATAGGCTTGGTTGGAGCAGCTCGAGCGTGGCCAACGGAGCGGGAGCGGCTTGAGGGCCGACGCTCATCCCGACAGAGGGTGATTGGAGAACTCCCTGCTCCGGGAGGACGGGAGAGCCAAGCCCCTCTGCACACATGTCACGCGCCGTTCCTGCCGGTTGAATCACACCAGGGAGTTACTTCAGGCTACTAGCCCTGGTTGTTGCTTTGGTGTGAGTTACTCGGGGCGTTCCTTCAGGTCCGTAGTGCTTGTTTTTTTGCTTGGCAGCCTCGGGGCTGGGACCTGGTGTAACCGTTTCCCAAGGAATATTTTTGGTTTGAAAAGTGAAGGTCAGCAGTTCGCAAGGGCTGCGCTCGCAGCCAACTCCGTGGTTCGCCTTGTGCCACCGGGCCAGCAGCACTTGAAATCCTGATCAATTGATCTGCAACAATATGAAACCACGAAGGGTGACTGCCAGTTAAAACTCCCCGTCTCGCCCCATTTTCCCCACCCAAAGTGTCTTTCTGCCCATATCCCCTTTCTTGCCGCCTGTCTCCCTCCCTCCCTTTCGGCTGTGTATTGGAGTTTTTGTCTATCTTTTTCCATCTCTCTGTCTCTTTTCATAACAGTTTTTAATAATGTTTTAGTTAGTTCCAGCCTTTTCCCTCAATGGATCCCATTGGAAAATACATTTGAAAGGAAACAGTTATACACTTCCCTTCCTTTGAAACTCTGTTGGCACCTTTTCCAGTGCAGTAAACCATACAACATGGATTTTCAAAGTTTCCAAACACAGACATGCTGGCGTTAAATTTATGAAAAAATATTTTATTCGGCTGTATAGTAACTATGAGTCTCCGAGCTGCTGGTCACAGTGAAATCGAAGCTCGCTTTGGAACTGCAACAGGTTTTCAAATCTCTGCAGGAAACGGCGCTGGAGCCTGCAGCTCCCTCGTGTCCTCCTGCCAGGAGACACAGCAGCAAACAAAAGGGGTGCTGGGGCACCCCAAGGCGAGCCCACCAACCCCCAGCACAGCTTTTCCCTCTGGATGGCCGTGCTGGGAATGCTGCAGCAACAGTAGCTGCAGGGAATAGCACAGTTGTGCCAGTCCTATCTCAGATCACAGGGGGAAAAGAGGAATTTGGCATAAAAGCGTGATGTCTTACGCTTGTTAATGAACGTGGAGTGTTCAAGCTCTTTAGTTCCTGAGTGCTGTGGCGGGGGCTCCATTGCCTCTGTGAGCCTGCACGTGTGTCAGGACGCGAGGCTCCGGCTCCATGTGAGTTGTTGGAGCGCTGAGATCGTATTTTCTAACAGGGGGGCTCGGATGTTGAACTTCCTGGAACGGTTTCTCTGCGTGCTGTGGGTTTGTGCCTGTGGTCGCAGCCCTTCCCTCAGGGAATCGCTCACTGGACACCTGAGAACCTCCCTTTGCATGGCATTGCTTGGAGCTGAATTGTTGCCAAATTTCCACAGAGGACCACAGCCCCCGATCACCACCAGAGGTCTGGTGGGTGAATCTGGCTGTATTCTCATTTTGAGGGGTTGTTTCCAAACAGAGGGAGCCTCGAAAGGCTGTGCCCAGTGGCACTTGTGGTGTGGTGTAAGGCACATAAAGCTTCCTGTGATAGACAAGATGATGACAGAACAAAGAGATCCCAAGCTCAATTTTCCTGTTGTCCTTTTGCTTGTAAAATTTCTTTCAGTTCTCATGGGTGGTTTTCCAGAGAAGCCACTGATTGTTATCAACGTGCTTGGTGCCACATGGAGTGTAGGAAAAGCTACAAGATTAAGGTCCAAATAATTGGATGGTGTAAACTCACTGGTGTGTGCTCAAAGCTTGGGTTTGGGTGCCTTTTTTCATGGTACCTCTGACAGGTCCTGATGGAGAACTGAGCTTAAGGAAAATATCAGATTTTCTAGTCCCTTGACTGCCCACCTTGAGATGCAGGAGATGGAGTTCTCCTAAAAACATAATCTTTCAGGAGCTGCCTTTGATCCTACTCAAAGCAGAGTTGCCCAGTTTCTGCAAATTCCATCCCCTCTTGTGTCACCAGCCAGCCAACAAGTGAGGGACACAAAAATAGCTGAGCACATGCATTGGGAGGAGTTAAGGGGACTTCTGGATCTCCCTGAAAGTTCAGGACCAAGGCAACGAATGGAATCAAGTTCTCCATCTTAATCCCCCAAACCATGACCTTGTCCTGCAGCCCTGAGCCTCGCTGAACACGTGCACATTTCAGCACATCAGAACACTCTGCAGGAGGGTCTCTGCTGCCTGTTAATTTTCTGTGTTGACTGAAAATGGTACCTTGAGGGGAGAAAAAGCAATGTGTCATTAGGACGGCTTTATGGTGAGTAAGTGTGATGGAGCAGACTTGAAGCTGCATAGATGCCTCCAAGTCTGGTGTTCTGAGAGTTTTTTGTGTGTGTAATTTCCATAGTTTTCAGAAAAGCGAGCTCCCCCATGGAACCAGGCTGACCTCATCTGGGATCCTTGGCTGGCACGTGAATCTGGATGCAACCACACATCCACACAAGCCTCTGCCACGGCAGGAATGCTGCATGTGTGGGGCTGGGATCCTCTGAGGAGAGCAGCCAGCAGAGCAGTGAGGGGGCTGGAGAAGGGGCTGCTATGCTGTGCCTCACTTGTGCTGCTTCAGCCCCCTTTTCCACCTGCTTTTCCCTCTCCAGTGCCTCACCTGGCTTGGTTTATTCTTCTGTCCAAGCAGGTGAACCAGCTGCTGCTTTGGTTGGAGTGGCAGGAGAGAGCTGTGTGATAGTGAGCACCCAGATTTCCATAGGTCCCCACCTTGGCAAAGAAGGATGGAGGTGGCAGAAGGCACACCCAGACCCCCTCCACTGTCCCCTGCCAAAACTTCTGGTTCCTGCTCCAAGTGTGAAGGTGCTAGGGATTTTGATGAAATGGTCAAAGAATTTTTAACTTGAGAAGAACAATATATTTTCCCTAACCTCATTCTGGCAAATGGCTGAACCTTTGTAGTTGAAATTTTCCCAATAAATCTAGCTCGAAGAAAGCTTTTGGCATGAAGGATTGCAGCCTAAATGGTTAAAGTTTGGCAAAGTTCTTAGGAACTGAAACCAAGGTCTTATAATGGAAATTGTTAGGTAAGAATCACTGCTGGCAGAGTGGCTGGGCTGTGCCCCTCTTGGTGGGGTGTCCTGGGGCTGGGGGTGCCACTGCCATCAGCCAGGGAAGCTGGAGGGACCAGACAGGGCTGAAATGGGGGTGAGGAGGCAGTTCAGGCTTGCAAACATTTGATGAAGACCCTGGGATTTCCTGCTTCCCCAGAGCTGGGAGGAGGGCACGGATTTCACTTCACGTTTTGGCATTTGCTTTGCAAACCTCCCCACCGGGCCCTCAGGAAGACGAGCAGCAAAGGAGGGAACGTGCTGAAATGGAAGCTCCACACTTTGCTGTTCCTGCCCCATCAAAGGCTCCTTTCTCTGAATGCTCCTGTCTAGAGGCACTTGCTCTCATTAGCTTTAACTGCAGGCTCAAAGTGCTCGCCCAGGTTCACACCCAAGGAAGCCAGTTCCAGGCTGTCTGCTCACATTTTGCTCTCAAGGACGTGCCCACCCCCAGCAAGAGTATGAAGGGTGCAAAATGCTGCCTGTTATTTGCTGCTGTTATTTGTCCTGGTAAAACTTCCCTCAGGGCTGGAGGAAATCTCTTGGGAAGTTCTGTTCACACCTCCTCCCTGTTGTAAATAACATCTGACACAGTTATGGCTGGGCACAGACAGCTCCTGGGGGGATGCTGGTAGCTCTTGCCAGTGCTGCTGTGTAACCCAGCTGTGCTCCCCAGCTCCTCACTGGCTCTTTTGGTGAGGTTCATAGCTCTGACATCTTCAAAAAGAGCTGACAGATCTGTGCAGACAGAGGATAGGCCATCAGGGGTTCTCTTTCCTCATTCTGCATCATTGCAGTGCCCCTAAAACCCTTTTCCATTTCTATCATCCATGATTTTTCTTCTTTCATGCAGCATTCCCTATTTCATCTGAATGCCCTGCTCGCCTTTGGGCCTTTCTGCCTTTGCAGCATCTTCAGCTGCATCCTGCTTGTGCATTTTATGGCAGATATTCCCTCCACAGGAGGAGACAGCTGGTGCCAGGCTGGTCTGGAGCTATAGATATGCTGATGAGCCGGCATGCCAGCTTGAAGGGACACGCTTCCTTATGAGCCAGCCAGGAGTTACATACATTTGGATTTGCCAGCCTTTTAACTGCCAGACAGGTCAAATTCACGTTGCTGTCAGTTGTTGGCAGCAGAGCCTGTGGCTCTGGGGATCTGCAGTGAGGGCTTTGCTGTGCCTGTGTCACAAGTGCCAGCGTCAGCTCCTGTGCTGAGAGCCGCTCTGGTGAGGGCAGTGCTGAGAAATGAGAGTTCCTCTGGCAGTTCTCCAGGTTTGCCAGCATGGATGAGCCTGGAGGTGCCTTTGCTCCAGCTGTGATGTCAGGGACTGTTGTGTCTCAGTGCAAATGTGACTAGTGACAACTGGGATGGATGTGCCTCCCCAGGCAGGGGGAGTGTTTCTGACTCTGTATGGGCTGTCCCACGTCCCAAACTGACCTCCACAGCCTTGCTGGGGTCAGGGGGGCAGAGGATCCTGGCCTTGCTGGCTGGGTCAAGCACCCCAAGCGTGTAGGGAGAGCTCCGAAGTGCTGCTTAGTGCAAGTGGAAATGGCTTCAATCTGTGTTTTGACTGATGGGTCTTTTCAGGAAATTTCTGAGAATAACATTTCTAAAAATGGCTGCTTCTTTCCACTGATATTTCCTGGAAAAGGCTGTAGTTAATTTTAAACCACTATCCTTTTCCCTTTTCAAGTGGAAATGGCTTTGTGCTTGTCCTCAAGGCTAATGTCATTCTTTGTGACCTAGCCCTGGTTGTGTGGTGGGGAGGGACATTGTGCCACTGCCATTGCCTCCTCTTGCAGGTCCTGTTGATCTTCCAGAGCTGCAGAAATTGGGGTGTTGGGGACACTCTGTGCACGTGTCTGCTTTCCCTGTGGAAATTAATAACTTCTTATTAAGTTAGTATTATTAATAGTCGCTTCACAATGATGTTTTTTGTCGTTGACTCCTGGCCAGCCATGAGTACACGAGAAAGCTGTCCCTAAAGTCATTCCCTAAAGCTTTGTTCATCAGGGTCAGGAAGGATATACTGAGCTGGTTATCACACCCCAGGTGCAAGGATCCAGCCCTGCCTGGGCTTAGATCAGAGCCAGAGAAAAGCTCCTGGATCAGCCAAAGGGAGCTGGCAGCACTGAGCTGTCTGGGGCAGGCAGCCCCTTGGTGTCGGGCAGAGCATGGCTTCCCCTGTGGCTCCTGGGCAGGCTCTCTGCTTCGGGTGGGAATATGTCATTAATTTTTATACCTTCCCCTGTAAACCATCGACCCTTTTTATGATGTCATGAGGGATTCCTTAATTTTGCAGCTGCTTCCTGGTTACGTCAGAGAAGAGCCTCCCGTCCTAGAGCCCAGCGCTGCAGTCCAGGACGGCTGGAAACAAATGAAGTGTTGAATATCTAATGGCTTCCACAGGGAGAGCTGCTCCATCCTCCCCAGGCCCCCGGCATTCCTCACCTCCTAGGCCTCCCTCCTTCCCTCCCTCGGACGAGTCAGGGTTGCAGAGGGAGCTGCTGGCTCCTGGGCGGCCCCAGCTGCTCTGGGAACACGTGCTGCGAGTTCCCCGGTGCTGCTGCTGCCACCGAGACCCTCCCAGGACCTTCCTGCCTCTCCATGGGGAGACATCAGTACAGGGAGGTGCATTGGTGGCATCCAGGTTATTATTACTAAAATCCAGAGGTTGCTTTGGGAGGGGTCCAGCCCTGTGTGCTGCAGGTGTTCAGCTCGGCCGCACTGCTGGGGCCGCTGGGGCTGCCATGCTGTTTGCTCAGAGTCAGGGAGTGTCCATCCTTCCAGGAACGCTGCCCATCATTCCCAGGGTATCAGCCAGGGCTGAGCAGTGCCTCCAGGTTCCCAGGCTCTCTCTCGGTGTGGGGGGCAGATGAGTTCATGTGTGACTCGCCAGTTCCCAGAGCTGGGAGTGCCAGTGACTCACAGGTCCCCTTCCAGAGGGTGTCAGGGAAATGCCCCCCAGCTGTGAACGTCCCCCTCACTTTTGCTGCTTTATATTCCCGTGGTTGTGTGCGGTCTGCACCAGCCTGGGCCCGCAGCAGGGCTCTCCTCACCCATTTCCTGCAGACAGCCCCACCCCGGGGGGCTGCCCCTGTAGCCTGCCAGGGCTGCATCTGGCAGGGAGTGACTCATGGGGAAAGCTGTGTCTGAGCGGTGAGGGAGCAGAGGAATTGCCTTCAGGTGGTGTCAGCTCCGAGGTGACCAGCCCGGGTCTCTTCCCCTCAGGGCAGCAGCCAGCTGGTGAATCAGTTGTCTGTGCCTCCAGAGCTGATGTGCTGACACATCAGCCGGGTGCCTTCGCCCCCAGCCCTCTGCTCACCGAGCTCCTGCAGTTCCTGTGTCCCCTGGCCAGCCAGTTATGTCATCCTTGGGATTGTGTCCATAGAACTGTTCGTTCTTTTGAGTGCCTTCCCATACAGTCCTTCACCCTGTCACCAGGAAAGGTGGCTTCAGCTGTTTTTCCCTGGGAGCAAAGCACATCCTTGCTGCTCTGCCAGCACTGGGATCACCTGCTGCCAGCACTGCTCCGGGCTTCTCAGCCACAGTTTAGGTGAGGATGGAGAGGCCAGCATCTGTCCCAGTGCAGTCTGGTTGCTTCAGTCAAAGGAGTCTTGTCTCATTTGAGATTTGTTGGCTGGGATTGTTTATCTGTGGAAGCTTCAGCATTCCTTGTGTTTTGTTAGCTGGGATGGGTGGATGGAGGAGCATGTCCACTGCTTGCTTGTAAGCTCAGGGCTTGCTGTGGCTCCCTTCCACCTGAACTGGGGGCACACTCAGAAGAGCAGAACAGCTGGGAGCCCTCACTCCCTGCCCCTGCCCCATCCCTGTGAGCAGCCCACGTGTCCTGTGCTCGCTGTGCCCCGATTGTCCCTCGCAGGATTTCCTTCAGCACATGGCACTCGAGCGGCCACGAGAAGCTTCCTCCAGCAAATCCCTCTCCTCTAGGCAGCTGCCCCTTGCTCTCTTCCCATTCCCATTTCCTGTGGTTGGCTGTGTTGCCCTAATAAAGGTTTGGCACCGCTGTTTTGCACACCCTAGTGGGAGAGGGGATGTGTTTATCACTTTTCCTGGAGATTATCTGTTTAAGCACTCTCTGACAGTTACAATAACAAGGGCAGCGCGTTGTGTTTCCCAGCAAAAGGACACTCTCTGCTGAAAGATGTATAGCACTAATTAGAAATACATAACATCCGGCCACATGGCAGCCTTCTCCCGGCCGCTCCATTTCCTGAGCTCAGACGACTTTGACGACAGTTGGTTTATGTTTTCCATGAATATAACGTTCTCAGAGAAACACAAATTTCTCCCCGGTACAAAAGTCCCCTTTCTCTCTGTCTCCTTCCCCTGTGGAACAGGTAGATTTATGGCTGCAGAAGTCCTGGGTCGGGCTCTGCTGCAGGGTTGGGTGGGAGCAGAGCCCACAAAGCCTGGGAGAACCCAGGTAGGAGCTTGCAGAGGGCGCTGCAGCTGCTGATCCACCCAGCTCCCTGCAATCCCTGCAGGAAACTGCCTCCTGGTAGGAAAACAGTGCTCTCTGTGCAGCCCAGACCTCAGCTGGAAAAAAACCCCTTTCCTACACACAAAGAAACAGGAGGACTCCTCTTCTTGATCTTGAGAAAAACCTCCCATCGCTGGTTCCCAGTTGCTTTTGCTCTGCTCATGCAGTCTGATGCTCATCAGATCCCATTTTTTCCATCCCATCCCTCTCCCTCTCCCTCTCTCACCTTTGGGCTCTGCTTCAGAGCACATCACCTGGGCACCAGTTGGAGGAGTCTGGGTCCAATCTCCAGCTCGCAGCAAGCAGCAGTCACTCCTACAAGGACATTTTTACAGAAGTCCTCACCTGCTGGGTGGGAGCAGGGCAGTTGCTCTGCTGCCTGTAACACAGGTGAAGGGAGGTAGGAAGATGGAGCATGCTCAGGGAGGTGAAATCTTAGCAGGTTTTAACTGTTGAAATGAACTTCTATTGAGTATGGGAAAACGGCTGTCTTTCAGATGTTTACAGCTTGGCCAAGTGTGGACAGATTTCTAGTAGGACAGGAAAACTCTCTGGTAAAAAGGTTATTCTGCAGCAAAATCTCAGATCCTTGTTCCAGGATTTACAGTTGCTAGATTAGCTCAAGGAAAAGGTTGTGTTTTTTTACAAACAGGGGTAAGCCACTCTCTTGTTTCCTAGCCTCATTCTCACAAGTGGCCCAGCTGTTTTGGCTGAAGATTTCCAGGAGAATTCAGGCTGAGACAGGCACCTAGCATGGAAACTTCAGCAAAGTCTGAGCCAGCTAGAAAAAGGGGCAGGGTGCTCAAAACTGTCACAGCTCATGTCCTGCTGCCAGTCTGGCCTCCAGAGCCCTGACTTTCACAGGGGCCTGCAGGGCTCTCACTTACTTTTCTGGTGCAGAAAGACAGGTCTTTGAGGCAAATTCAGCCTATGAAATGTGGGGTAGTACAAATTAGTCATTTCAAAGTGTTTGGTGACACTCCTGCTTTAAAATGCTCTGCCTGCTCCTTTCTAGCCCCGTGCAGCATTGCACGGACTGATGTTGCTGTGGGGCTGCGAGTGGCCAAGAAACAGCTCCAGCCTGAGGAAGCTTCCCCAAAGGAGGCTTTTTTAGGCCAGCTCAGCTCCCTGCCGTGGCTGCAGCGTGGCTCCAGGGGCTGTGTGTTGGTACAGCAACACAGACGAGGGTGTGAATTTACCCTGAGTCAGTCTTGGCCGCGAGAGCAGGAGCCCTGACCTGAGGCTGTCGTTTAACAAGCACTTACTGAGGCAGCGGTGCCAGCTTTGCCCACCCGCCTCTGCACCCACGCAGCACCTTTGGAGGCAGTGGCACAGCTGAGAGGTGACATTTGTGAGCCTGCTGAGCTGCATGATGGTGCTCACAGGGTGGCTGCGCAGGCAGAGCTGAGAGGTGACGTGACAGGAGCTGTTTATCCAGGGCTGGCATTAACAGGGACGTTTGCTGGGTTACAAGGGGAGAAAGGTGGAGGGGGAATGTGTTGTGGTTGGTGGTGTTGGATGATTTCCTGTGGAGTGTCACTGCTGTGGCTGCTGGTGGCACAGAGGAGCCACAGCTCCAACTACCTCAGAGCTTGTGAACTTGTGGCCCCTTCCTTTGTTTGTGATTTCTTTCCACAGTAGCCTGACACCTCCACGGTGTGCCCCAGCTGCACGGCGTGGCTGGGTGTGAATTGGGAGGGTTATCAGATCACAGCCCCATTTGGGGTTTCAGGGGAGGAAGTGGAGTGGATTTGTGGCAGCTTTAGCTGTTGGGGTGTCATTGATGCCACTTGAAGTCTCTGTCACCGAGCTTTTGGTGACAGCCTGTAGGGGTAGGATGCAGGGCTGCCTGTGGACCTGACACTCATTCTGCTTCACCTGTACCCACTGTGGATCTGGGGAAGCAGATCTGGAAATTACAGAGTTTGCCATGATGTGGGCAGTCAGGATCTCTCTGCCTGCTCCTGTTGGTCTGAGGCAGCTGGTATCTCCATTTTCACTAGTGCTCTGCAACTGCAGGGACAGAAATGACCAAAGTGTCACTCCATCCTCCAAAAACATCTATTTTCCAGTAGGTTTGTGTCTCAATGTGCATTACCAGCAGCACAGACCATTGCTCAGCTCAGAAGTAATGATGCCCTGTGGGCTCCAAAGCAGATTTGTTGCTCCAACCCTCATCTCAGCATATTTTCTACAAAATGTTTTCCTCTTAGTGCCGGGGTAGGCTCAAACACTGAGTGGTCACAGGGAGCTTGTTTCCTTATTGTCCATCACTCAAAACACTTTACAAGTTTCTGTTTAAACAGCCTTTGATTGTACCCTCACCTTGTCTGTCTCCTGTGGCAAGGGTAGCCTGGGGTTTGTCCCCACAGCCTCTGTTAGCCACGGCCACTGGCTCCCAGCTCCCAGCTCAGGGCAAGCCAGAGCTCCCAGCCTCCCGAGGAAAGTGGTGAAAAGGCACAGAGAGAAAGTTTCTCATGATTTATGGTGCTTTCCTCTTTTGTCCTACAATTAAGCTCCTAAGAGCCTTTGCTGGTGCATGTTCAGGGGTCTTGAACAAGCACCCACCTGGATGTTTATCTTTCTCTGCTGGAGGAGCCTCCTGGGAATGAGGCTGATGAGCTCATCTGGTGAATGAACTTTCAGGGCTGGGGGAGTTTTGTGCATTTTATGAGTTTAATGATGAGCTGACAACACCCATGGTAGCTGAGCTGGAGCTGTGTGACAAACAGCCCTGAAGTGTGGGTGTCCTAATGCTCTTACCTGCACAGTGGGCAGCTTTGCAGGCTGTACCAGGGCTGAGCATCCTTGGGGTACATTGGAGCACTGTGGCTTTATGAGCTGATGGGCACACAGGTGATGTTTGCAGCAGCACAAGATGTGGCAGGAGAGCTGTACCTGCCACAGATCAAGTGCAGGAAACTTTTTTCTGCATTTTAGTTGTTAAATGTTGTGTGAGGAACTCGTAGCCTGCAGCAAGAGATGCTGGTGGCAGTGGGAAGGGCTGGGACCAAGCCTGGCCACAGCCACCACAGAGCACTGGTCCAGCTTTTGGAGCCAGTCTCTGAAATACACCCTAAATATGGGATGCTTGTCACCTTCACCATCATGAACACCTTTAAGCTTTGCCTGTTTTGGAGGGGGTCAGGATGTAGCTTTTGCACCTCCTCAGTTTGGGGGTTCACCGTGAGTCTGCCTCGAGCGCAGTGGCTGGAGTCCTGGGGGTTGTCCACTCAAAGTGTGGGGGTCTGTGCTGAAATGCCCAGAGATTTTCACCACCCAGGGGTCTTGCCAGACTCAGGTGTGGCAGCTGGACCACCATGGTCTTGCTGTGTGTCCGTTTAAGACAAGAAGTGAAGACAGTGCAGCATCTCACCCGAGTGCAGGGGGAGGGAGGGAGCACGGGGAAGACAACAGTGATTTCTTGGACTGGACTGTGGCCAGAGCACTGGGACTAACACTCTTAATTGTGGGAAAGGCTTCATGAGAGAGATTTACTGTCCCAGAGTGGTCACATCTTTAGTTTTATGTTTCCTCCAAAAGCTGACAGCCCCTGCAGTACGGCACTTCCTACCATTGCTCTGCGGCACGGGCTCAGCCCTGGCTCTGTGAGCAAAGCACCCTCATTCAGGTGCCTTTGGTGCCACCCTGGGTTACCCTCCACACTGGGTGCTGAACTCATTGAAAGCTGTAAGAACTGTCAATCCAGTCTTCAGATGTTCCTCCTTATTTTTCCTGTATTTTTTTGGTGCATTCTTGTCTTTTTTTGGGTATTTTTAACCTCCCACCCCACTTCTCTGAAATAATCTGTCCTTAAAACCCCACTGTGCACCTCAGGTGTTTTGCTGGCCCTGTTTTAAATGGGGTCTCAGTGTCTTGCTCTAATCCTCTTGCTGTTTGCTGCTCTGCCACATCTGGGCAGTTCAGCTCCCAACACCTCTGTGCTGACGTGCAGCTGGTGCTTTGGGGCTCTAGGGGCTCTCCCTCCCTCACTCAGCCCTGGGGTTTAACTCACCCATTCAGTCAGTACCTGTGAGTTTGTAAAAATCCTCTGCCTGGCTTTGGGCAGCTCTTCTCAGGGTGGGAGCTCTGATCCTGCAGTAAGCCAGCAAGGAGCATCCTGCACAACAGCAAACAGCACTGATGGGTAGGAACCCAGGAAAAGTGGGGGTTCTCCCCAGCCAGCCACTCCCCCTCATCCTGGGAGGATGTGCATTGGGAGTAGAAGGAGTTGAGAGGGCAGAAGCTTCCCTTAAGGCTTAAACCCCTTCTGGGAGCTCTGGAGCAGGCTGGCATGTCCCACGGCACTCCTGGCCTCCCCAGCCCAACCCACGCCTGGCTCCAGGCAGTTCCCTTGAGCCAGCCCCCCGCTGCTCTCAGCAGCCTCAGATGTGGTTTCTGGCTGGGTGAAGATGTGTTGGGGGGTTTGCTCTCACTCCCAGCCAGCTCTGTTTGGAAGAGCTGTGGTCATGTGGCATCTCCTTGAGTAACAGTTCCAATTAAGCTCTCTTGACAAGTTGTTGTGTGACTGTGAAACTAATGGGAGGAGCCCCTTCCTCAGCTGCTGAGGTTAAAACTCCAGCAGGGACAGAGCTCAAACATGCAGCTAATTACCCTTTTAACACTTAAACATACCCCCCCTCCTCAGGGAAAGGCATCAGCCCTGAGCAGCAGCTTCTGTGCTGGGAGCCCTGAGTGCCAGTGTGATCCTGGCCGGCTCAGCACATGCCATGGGGCTGGGCAAGGTGTGGGCAGGGTGGCTGCAGCCTCTTCCCACTCCAGAGCAGCTACTCACCACCTTTCTCCTCCCTACACGGAACAATTATGTCTGGGACAGGTGTAAATTAGGGAATTGCTCACCCCTGCCTCTCGTGGGATGCAGAAAGGGAGGCTGTGAAGGTGAAACCGGGTGGAACACCTGACCCAAACCCTCTCTGTCTCCTAGAGTGCATCTCTGAGGATTGCCGCTCCGTCATCCAGGAACAGGCCACAGCCCTGGGGCTCTCCATGTTTGCACTCCTGGTGAGGAGGTGCACCAACCTGCTGAGGGAATGTGTGCCAGGTAAGGGCTTAGCAGCAGGAAACCTGCAGAGGCCCACGGGGCGGCCTGGGGGGGTCAGCCCTTCATTCCCTGTTGGTTTTTACATCCCTTCCCCTCTCTTGGGGTTTTAGGATTCTCCCTAAAATCCCTCTGCCCAGGATATAGCTAGATCAGCTGCAGGAAAGCCCCTGATGTGTGGCAGACAAATATTTGGAAGAAAGGGATAGACTGAGCCCATGCTTTCTGCCAGCAACTGGGAAACTTCCCAAAACTGGGACCTGGGAATCCTGTCTCTGCGATTGGCGCAGTGGCACCCTGCTGCCTTCAATAAGAGGGATCACAAACACCCTGGCTTGCCCTCCAGGCTAGTCTGTGTAGGGAGAACAGATCTGTCTTTGTGCTTGCTGTGGGTTGTGGCTGTTCCCTTGTGTGTCCAAGGCTGGGATGTTGGGATCTGTGTCATACTTTCCCAGTCCCTGCCTGAGCCTGGCTGTGGTGAGCTGCCTCAGCTCTCACGTCTTGTCTTTGCAGTTCAGCCACAAGAGATGGAGCAGGAGGATGAGGAGGACGACATCAAGGTCTCTGCCTTGCCCCAGGACCTGAAGGAGCTGCTCCCCAGTGTGAAGGTCTGGTCAGACTGGATGCTTGGCCACCCGGACACCTGGAATCCTCCTCCAACGTCTCTTGAGCTCCCCAAACAGTACGTGCAGCCTCTGGTTTCTGTTCTCTCCCTCGTGCCACCCTTCCCCTTTGCTCATGCTTTACTGCTGGCTGTGGCACCGTGACCTGAGCACCCAGGCAAGGCCCACTGCCCAGGGAATGTTGGGAATTTGTCACCCTTGGTAACACAGTGCTTCTTCACTGATGTGTGAGTGGGGCTGGAGGGTGCCTGGTGGCCACCTTGTGCTTCCATGTGTTAGAAGATGGCTTACAAGGTGGATTTTTACTTTCTGCTTAGGATGTGTGTTTGGTTTTGTTGGGATACCCTTCCTTTAGGTGTTCTGCTGATCCAGCCAGCTGGACAAGCAGGATCAGAGGGAACTCCATTTCCAGCAGAAGCATTTTATTACCTTTTTTTTTGACTGAGTCAGGCCAACCATGGTTGGGCTGGGCTAGCCTGGAGCAGCTTCCCTGTTCCTGGAGCTCCAAAAGTCACCTCCCCTCTGCTTCAGAAACCGCTTGTCCCTACCCTGCAACGCACAAAAGGGTTAATTTTCTAAACCGGCCGATTTCAGCCCATTAGTCCATAATGCGGACTAGGCAATTTGCATATTTTTGGACAGAAAATTGAGCGGAGAGGCCAAGTATGGAGTATGCGAAGCAGCATCTGAGCATGCTCCTAGCTGCTTTCCCGCAGGATTTTCCATCTGCCTCCGGTACTCCGGATCCAGAGCCTGAAATCACGTCTTACTGTTAATCCAAAGGAGCCAGAACCCAGGGTGATGGGAAGGCGCATTAAGAGTAATCCAGCAAAGTGGCTTAACCATTAATGGGTCCCCGCTCCGTGCGTCAGGTCCAGTCCTGCTCTCCTGGTTTATTGCCTCTTACTCCAGTTCTTTTTCATTTGGCTGAGGAAATGGAAATCTCACACAGGAAGTTCTGGGCCTCATTTTGTGGAGATGGAGTCTGTTTTCTGTTTGTCGGCTGCTCGGTGTGGGACCGCTGCCTGCTCATGTGAACTGCTGCCCATCTTTGGGCAGGAACTCAAACTGGGATCCATCACGTGAGCCCTGCTGCACCAATCCCCCCTTCCCCTGGCGCTGCCTGCGCAGGGAGCTGCCGAGCCCTTGGCCACGGGCAGCCTCGAGATGGAATTTCTGATTGGCTTCGTGCAGCCAGCGCTCGGTGCCTGCCCCGGGAGGAGCTGCTCCCCCTCCTGCAGGGCACGGGGCCGTGTCCCCCCAGGGGGACGGAGCAGGTGCTCCTGCTGGCCCGTTGGGGTGGGAGAAGGTGGTGGTGGTGGTGGCAGCCCAACCCTGGGCTTCTGGGGGAGCGATGGGCATAGACTCCACAAGATCCTGATGTGTTCAGTGGAGGAACGAGTGTGTCTGTCCTGCTTGGCCTCTCCATGGAGGGTGGCTGAGCAGCCCCTCTTGTCCCACCCGTCCCCATCCTGTCCCCCCTGCCCCCTGTTGGCTCCCAGCTCCTCCACCCCGGTGCTCTTTGGCTCACGTGGAGAATCTGCCTTAGCCAGGCTGCTGTTCCAGCCCAGACCTCTTGTGTGGATGAGTGTTGGTGGTCCAGGACTCTGGGATAGCAGTGGTTTGAGTTTCCATGGAGATGCAGGTAGTGATGAACAGCAGGGAACCAACTCTGCTCTTGGGCATGACCTGGGATTTGCAACATTTGCCCTGGGGATAGGAAAAGCAAATGAGAGCGCTGGGTTAGTGTTTCAGCTCTCTATTGACACAAGCCTGCTGGCTGCCCTGGGGCTCTTCAGGAACCAGGTAGAGCCACCGACTCCAGGGGTTTAGATAGGAACAGCTTCAAAGAAGTTTAGAAGTAAAACATGGGTCAGAGCAGCAGGCGTGGTGGAGTAAGCCAAGGTTTATGGGCAGGGTGAGCTCAGGAGCAGGGAGAGCACGTGAGGAGCAAGTGCAGATGCCAAGTTACAGAGCTGAGTGTGCCGTGTCACACATGCTCCTGCTGCTGGGATGTGCTGTGAGATCCCACCACTGCCAACAGAGAAGCTGGTTGGATACTCTTAAACCACTTTCCTCGCCTCTTGTGATGGTATGGGCACAGAAAAAGGATGTAGAAATCCCCTGAAGCACAGCAGCACCCTGCAGAGATGCCATGAACGTGCTAAAGGTTCTGGAAAAAACAGGCCTCATACCCACCTGGAAGCCCACTCAGAGCCCAGAGCTCGCATCAGAGTGCAGCTCATCCAGGGCCAGAGTGCTGGGCTGGGCTCGTGGCCAGCAGGGCAGCTTGGCAGGGCTCGTCCGGAGCTTTGGCCCGGGGCTGTGTGTCCCAAGGCCTCTCTTGCCATGTTTGCAATCGCTCCTTCTTCATATGGGAGAGAGCTGGGGGACTTTGAGAACGTCTAAACTCAGCCCAGCTGTGGCAGTTGGTTTATTGCTTTCAGCTGGTACTTGAACCCAGGTCCTGGTCTTGGAGTCTTTCCCAGGTTTAATCCCCGGAGCTTTCTCTGCAGCTGTATGACACTGCGCTGACCCCGAATGAGGATAGGAAAATAGAAACGGTGCCAAGCCAGAGTCTCTTTTTCATTTGGAGTCTGGCTGTCTGCCCATGACCAGGGTTACATAATGGGAAACATAGCTGGGGCTCTGGAGAGCCCGCGTTTCACCACGCTGCCCAGACCTTCGCGTTCTGATGCTATATATCTTCCTAATTGTAGCTCGGATGCATTTATCACACTGCTGGATTTGAGTCCTTACAATAAAAAAAAAAAAAAAAGCAAAAAAAAAAAAA